>SJOL01006711.1:967183-1021412 GCA_004794785.1 Opisthorchis felineus
AGTTGAGATCTCTTTTCCAGAAGACGCCGAATTCTTTTCGGTAGCTTGCGGCTCATTCGGCTGCGTGCTGGTTTTCTTGGGACGGACATCGCGTCAGCCTCGTGGACTTTCTGGACAATGGTCCTGTATAAGTCTTCTACTGAGGCTGGTCCCATTTTAACGTGTTTGAGAAATATGCGCATTCCTGAAAAGTCTGCACGGCAGAAGTTTCGAATCCACGTTTGAGGTTCGGGATTCCTGGCCCAGTAGCAGATGAAATCAAAGGTCAGCACACAGTGGTCACTATGTCCCAGTGGATTGATACACAGGATCGAGGCTTTCGCCCAAGTTTCCCGGGTCGGTTTTGTTCTTGTCGTTCGGCGGCTGCCGTTCACCTGAAAGGCACAAGCGAAAAATGGTGTAGCACTGCTCTTTGAGTTCTCAGCGCGGGGCAGCAAGCTTGCCAGCGCGGGGACTCGCATAAAAAAAGTGTCTAATAGTGCTTTGAACTGGGTTTTAGAAGGACCCTGGACAACCGTCGGAAGAAGATTATTCCACGCAGCAACTACCCGAGATCGGAAAAAAGTATGTCCGATGAAAGTGTGCGTTCTGGGCTTCAAAAACTTCTTACCATGTCACCGCTGTGTGTTTGCTGGGCCAGCGGTGAAAAACCTGTTTGCCAAACCGTGTTCAGAGAGGGCATAAGTAAGGATAGATCTCCTCGAAGGCCACGATGCTCAAGGGGAACGAGGTCAAGCACCTCGAGACGCGTTGCATAGTCCACGGGTTTAAGGCCGGCAACCATTTTCGTAGCAGTTCGCGGGACGCTCAATGAGGGTTACGTCCTTCGTGTGTCCTGAGTAGACGGCTTGGTTGGCACATTCAAGGAGCGGTCTGACGTAGGCCCCATAGAGTATTCGGAAGCACACTTGAGTAATAAGGGGAAGGTGCACTGGAACATCCGTAGAACGCCGAAGGCTTTTTGAGCCGGTTTTCATGAAGCAGTGAGGGATAGATGTTTGAAGAAAGACAGGGTACTAAACACTTTTCGGTATCCATCCCCGTAATTTCTTCAGAGCCATTATCAAAATCCACTACAAGGGCGTTCGCTGAGTCTCCTCCGAATGACATACGGACGCACATTTCGTCATTCAGAGGTTGGCACCAGTCCAACGACCACTGAATTGCGGCGTCAACATCCATTTGGAGGGCGCTGGCTTGGACCTGCAGGATTTCAATTCGTTCGCGAAAAGTAAACATGGATTTGACAGAACATCTGGAAGGTCGCTGACTTAGATCAGAGACTGAAGTGGTCTGAAAACGGAGCTTTGAGGAACTTCAATGGAGGTCGGCGCCGAGGAAGAGTTGTTCGAGCCTACTTTCACTCAGAATGTTCTTTCTTGTCGAAACGTCATAATTAAGCGTAGAATTTCCCCTTGAATATCGTAAGACCCGAGGTTGTGAAGCAACGAAACGTGTGGGAACCGATCAAACGCTTCTGAGAAGTCGAAAAATATGGCATCCGATATGTGTCTTTCGTTCTTAGTCTGAGTCAGCTGTCCATAAATGCGAGCATGTTCGTCACACAAGAACGGTTTAGGAGGAATCCGTGTTGCACTGGGGATATCAATTAGTTGTTGGTGTGGTGATTTAAGACGGCTCGCCTCAGAATGCGTTCCTCCGTGAAGACCTAGTTATTGAGAGGCCGTTCCTAGTCACGACTCGACACGGTTGGAATTGGCGAGGTCGTTGGGGCAGATCACAGACCTGCATAGTGTTTTCTGTAGACTTCAGACCTCACTATGCGTCAGTTATTGTTTCGCCGTTCCCGTCCCTCAGGGAGAAGGCGGTTGGCTTATTTCTTCGGCGGTGTCTTATGAACCTGAATAGCACATTTTTGTTCTTCCGTGTGACGTCTAGTATCGTGGCTTTTTTCACACGTTCCATTTCTGTTTTACAGCGGTTCCGCATCTTAAGAAATGTCAGCTCATCTTCCGTGTTGCCTGTAGTTATCTGTCATTAAAATATTTGGCACCTCTTTTCCAGAAGATACAGAATTTTTTGAGGTAGTTTTGTATCATCCGGCTGTGCGCCAGCATTTGGGGGCGAACGTAGCGTCAGCCTCGTGAATTTTCTCAAAAATGGTCCTACAAACATCTCCACGGAACGAAGCGCCAGTCAAAATTGATCAACGAAGCCTCTTGTTTCTGAGAGGTCTGCATGGCAAAGGTTTCGAATCCATGTTTGAGGTTCCGGATTTCTGGCCCAGTGGCAGATGAATGCAAAGGTCATCACACAGCGGTCACTATGTCCCAGTAGATCTTCAATTAACACTTTATCAGCGAAATATCCTTGAGTGGTGATGGCCCAGTCCAGCAGGTATGGCAGTTGGCCCGCGCGGTATCTGGTGGGTGCGACGATATGTTGAGTCCAAGCGTTCTGCTGAACAGCTTTCATCAGCGCCGATGCAAAATGTCCGACAATAATAATAGGTTTATTCCACAACTTCTAGGGGACATGCCAATTGAGACATGATCGGGTCGTTACAACCTAAACGCGGCAGGCAACAACACAACGGGGAGGAAGGTACAACCAACGAGACATTACGTGAAGTCACTGTGATTGTGGGAACCGAAAACACTAGGACAGCGGGCATGAGGGACGACTAGTTCAACGATGAAGTCGGCTGACTTGAACTAAACCCGAAAATCATTGCTGGCCACGAGTGACTTTGGGCGGTTGAGCGAAGGGCCGGGGTCACAAAAAGCAAAAATAGACGCGGAGATAGGGGAATTCGAAGTGGAGACAAATGGCAATTTTCGTCTCAAAAATATGGTTAACATTGAAACCAAGTAGACTCACTGGTGTCAATGTTGTAGAGAAGTCCGGTAAAAGGGAAATTTTCGATGGGGAGATAGTGCTAATGCATAGGGCCAAACGAACACCGTAAATGAAATTGAATTTGTAAAATAGGCAAACCGAACTTGCAGCGGGATACAAGGTAGGTTAAATCCGAACGGAAGGTTAGGCCAGTTAAAATGAACTCGTCCCAAAGGCGGTTGGGCCCGGGTGAAACTTTTGTCCGTAGTTGCAATTGCGGGATCGAGTGGGCGATAGGGGATGGTCGAGGGTAGGAAGAAAATAATTGCGGGAGTGCCATCAGACCGGGTATGGCAGTGCCATGCCATCATTGCACTGACATACTTCGGTTTCTGGGTAGCCCCGTAACGGTCGTCAAGGTTGCCGCATTTCCGTGGCAGCTGGATCTGGGTTAGACGAGGAGGCTGACACAGATAGAGTCAGGCCGATGCAAAGTCCCGGAAAATCTCAAATCGGTAGGAGGACCATGTGAGTGGAGACTGGGGACAAGCCAAATTTAATGAATAACGACTGTGCGGGGAGTTTGGGCAACTACAGCTGAAGTGTGAAGCTTGGGAAGAGGGGGAATGAAGAAGGAATAGGATGAGAGCAGTGGCGTCTGGATGACAGCAGGTCAGATGAATCCAGGGAAGGGTGAATTGTTGTTGGCTGACCTAGAAACCAAGGACTAGCTGATGGTGCCGATGTAGTACGGTGAGACATTAAATCATTAGTAGTGGGATTCTGCTCGGCATGTATGCAGTACTTTCAGATAGCGATGCAAGAGGCTATCACTGGTGGTAAGAGCTGTGTCTCGTTTTTGCACTAAGCGTCAGTCGATCAGAAGGCGTAAGGCCAGGGCCAGAGTAGGTGCCTAATTTTGGGAAGGTGAGGACTTAGCCGCCGATGTAGCGTGCCGGGAGGCCAGCCGTTGGACTATTTGGGACAGGCGATCACGTGGTGATATAATATGGCGGCGGTTTTTGGCTGAGCAACGCACTGGAGTACCATCTAGGGGGAGTTTTGGAGCTTGAAATACTTGCGTTTTCTATGCAGTGGGCGTTGTGTGAGCGGAGCCTCGGTTCGGAAACTCCTTCATTCCACTCCTTTCAGGACGTTGAAATTTCGCTTCCTGCTCTCATGGGTGCGAGATTTTAGGCCATACCCTCACAATTACCGACGGACGCTCCAACCGTACTTTGCCAATATCACTGTAATCGTAGCCCTCAATCTTCGGGCGAGGCGCACGAGTTGACCTTCCAATTCTCTCAATTGCCCGCTGCAGTCGATTTAAGCTCCGTCACACTGCGCAAACTTCGGAAGCCAACGCTCCATTTGAGAAACCCTCATTATCTATCCGTGCCACCTGACAGGATTTGGCTGCAACTCAGACGAGAAGAAAGGACTCTAGTACCTGATCGCAAACAGTGAGAGGTGTGCTGTAACGCCTGCAAGCTGAAAATTTTTCGCAGATAACCAATTTTCATGTGGCGTACGTCCATTAGTTTCCAGGTAACGGAGAGTCAAGGCGGTTTGTTCACAATCGTTGGATGAATCCCGTGGAAATGGAGATATCCCAGCCAATATTGCGATGCAAAATCAGATGCTTCAGCATGCTATTTTACGTTTTCTTTGAGTTTACCAAGAACATGACCTATATCAACATCCGGAACATTCGAGCGCGCAACATGTTCTGGCTACGTCATTAAGATATGTCCCCGTTTCGGCGAGTGGTACACACTAATGATGGACTAAAACCCTGGTCTTGAAAAACCGTTTGGATAATCAGACCGGTCAGATCACACACTTTGTGAACAATGCCCTTTGGATCCTGAGACGACCATCGCCTCCACAGATGATACCAGTGACGCAATGGCATCAAATCCGTCGTCTTCATTCGGTAGCTGACCAATTTCCTGTCCCTTGAAATGGTCAGACTAACTCGATAGGAAATAAATGAATCGGAAAGCAAACCCAAGGCTTGTTCATATCTCCGTTGTCCTCCCATTTTCCGCGGCCAAAAACTATGGCAGTTTGAATCGACATGTTCTTGGCACACGGTTTTCAGCTGATAAACAAATAGAACAAACAGTCGTAAACCAGTCACATCACTGGCGACCTTGGATGGCAAACAACAGCGTCGATACATCAAACGGTTTTGGAAGTGAACAGGGACCTTTTAAGGAGCCTGTTTGCTGGGGGCATCGTATGCCAAGTAAATTTCATGACGATGCAACAAGGCAACAGACTTATATAGGCCACGCATAGTTATTCATGGTACGTGGTATGCGCCGATCGTTTGATGTCTACGGACTAACTCTGCATTTAAGAAAAGTAGTAAAAATGCGTCGTGAATTGCAACAATTGCAAATTAGAGTGTGTCAGGGCACACCTGTATTCATATGCGTATTCGTTTAAGTTTTACGGAAGCTTTTATAAGGCCATACATAAATAATCGTCAAAGCTAGAAGCTGTCGATTCTTCGCTCCACATAATTCCATGGATCTACCTTCAAAGCATTTCAGGTTGCTGAATATGTGCTTCGTTGTTGACCAACCGACGTGATTATCCCGCTGCGACTGACTAAGTCAAGTTAGCCGGAATAGTCTATAACCCATCGGAACGTTTATCCATTAACCATTCGCTTTTTATCGAAAATCTCTGATAGGATTGAATCGTATTGTGATCCGCCGAATAGAACCTGGAGCGCCGTTCGGTATTCAGCAAATGGAGCCGATTTCTAGGAAACTACGAGACATTCAAGGTGAATCACGTCTACGTCTAGTGTAATTTTCTGAAAATTTATCTGTGGCTGGTTTGTTCGAGTCGTCAATCACCTCAAGTTGGAAAAACGGTGCCTAATGAAACAGGGAGAGCCGATTTGTGCACAAGCCAAACCCAAACATGCGATTGGTCCAAATTGCCTCAGATGCTTGATAAGGATTTCTTCTAACGATATTTCGGGGACTAGATGGCTTGGTGGGGTAGACTTGTGCGTTGCGATCAGCGAAATCGTGGTTCGAATCCGGGTTCCGTCATCCGGTTCCTTTTTGACGTTTTTTCCGAGAAGACTCGGTTTCGCTGACAGTCATCTGTGGCATACAATATGAGTAACCAAGATGGAAGCAACCGGAAGGTCTGAGTGCGGAGTCTTACTTCGTTATGCGGTTAGGCTTATTTCGCGATATCTAAGAGCACAAATGTCGACCCCCTGCCACACTTATGTTGAAGGATGGGGTTTAGGCCGTCACAAAAAGTTTGTAAGCAAGAAGAAAGATCGATGAAGAACATCTTAAGGCAAGCGGACACGTTTCGTAATGTCAGGTTAACTTAGTCAAATGGTAAACATCAAATTGTACATATCCCGCGCGGACTACGCGGAGCTTTCCTGGAATAAATAATCCGAATTGCTTAGGACTATTTTTTCACTTTCTTCAACAATCCAGCATTTCTTAAGTTGCGCACTCTAAGAGTTGAAATTGTTCGTCACATGGCTGCTGCGCTTCCCGGCTTTTTCACAGTTGACCAATCAGGATGCTGGCTTGTGAGTAAATCGCATGCCATCAACCTTCTGCGATAACACGTGAATAGGTTATAATGGTCGATGGTTGCATCTAAATTAGTTCACTGAGCTTGCCAAAGCCTGAAAACTACTCGTGGACGCAGAATATGGAGGAGCGTCACTCCTGTAATTACATATTGCTTAGTATCTCCTAGTCGTCTAGATGAATACCGGATCCTGTGTCTCGTGACCTCGAGAATAGTTATCCTGAGTAATTACCGCCATAAACACATTCATTATTTTGTATCCATTTAACACCTCAAATGCCTTGAATGATGGAAAGGGAAAGGCGCCAATTTCTCAGCAAACACATCTGAGGCCATTTCCGGGCCCCTAACTAGAAGCACACCGAAATTATTTTCTCCGAAACTATAGGGTTTTCGAAGTTTGACTTTGAAGGGGAAGTGGTCCAGTCCGTTTGCATCTTTCGGTGATATGCTGCTCGTAGGATCTTGTTTAAGTGAGCAAAATGTCAAGGTCACGGACCGAGACTGATTCGCAGCCTGTTACCGGTTTACGAGAGATAAATTGGGAAATCTCGCTTTAGCGTATTTTAGCGTTCTTTGAGAATGAAATAGCATCTACAGAATACACAATGCAAATTTCACCCAGGAAAATCGCCCAGTGACGTTTGTTTGCTTTATACTCCTCAGATTTAACAAGTGAAATGAGTTTGTTCAGTGAACTTCGTCACAACAAATATTCCTATGGGGCTAGCCTTCCATTAAGTATGACAGTGCTAGTTAACCGCACGCATTGTGGAGTGTTGATGCGAGGGCCATCTCTGGGGATGAATATCTCTCGCAGATATGCATAACTGACCTGTGGATAATACAGTGTCACGAGATAATTTCAGGTAAACTACCAACACACTAATATCATTCCTATCGGATATATGGCGCTCCATGGGTGGAATAGGTCATAAAGCGCAAATATAATGATGGCAACTAAGGGCATCCAATGCCGGTCACCATGATAACGGTAGCCGTTTTCACTCACCTCGACTACTTATCGTAACTGCTAGGCCCCTGTCTATGTGCGACGCTGATTATGGGGCCTTAAGTATGCATGGTAGCTATATCCAATGGTTAACGACCGTCCTTCATACTCATAACTGTACGCGATGCCGCGCTCCTTGGCCATTTATGGCAATTGCCGGGCCCGTGCCTATGACCACAGCTGACTATGAGGCCCCAACAATGCATAATAGACTAATCCAATGACCAGCGACGGTCCTTCATGTCCATAGATGTTGTCCGTCTGCCAAGCTCATGCCTGGAAAATACACAACCACCCTTGGCGAATTATGTTTCTATTTATTGGTCGCATCAGTACAAACGTAGTATGTAGTCAATCCAGTTCTCAGCTTCAGGAAGCCGCTTTCACTCGACAGGCTTTCTGGAAGAAAGAATGTATGACCAATTACAACTCGTGTAGATCTTCGGCAATATCACTGAAAACACATAATTAAACAAAGTTTTAGTGGCTTACTCACCAAGTTCTTAATAAATCCCGTTGCCCACAATTCCCGATCGGTGTCCGCACTGAAGCTGGACTCTTACTGTTACAAAGGTAAACTCGCTACTTGCTCACTTAGTCTCATTGGTGATAATGAGGGAGCCGTGTGTACATTGACGGTTCGATAGGGGCATTCATATGCGTTATTGGACGCGGTGAAGTTAAAGCTAAAGGGGGGTGTAAGTCGTAAGACCAAGTGGTATGGACTTGATTCCTAGGATCCAAGGACAGCATGCGTCCTCAAACGTCCACCCATGGATGCAGCCGTTTCAAAGATCTAGTGAGTGAACGGGTACTTGGTGTCAAATCTGCTCACTTAGAGCACTAAATCCCAATTTCATTGCACTTCTGCTTCCCCATACCGATACCAGGTAGCTTACTATAATCGACAGATCCGTCGGCCTCATCATGCCATACTTGACCACAATAGCAGTCTCACCAACTAAGGGCTCCTTTATGCGAAGCCGATCAGCCAAAGTGCTTGCGTTAGTGATTTTCAGCATCCGGCTATATATAAAATAGCCTCCATGTATCAGACACACATAAAATTTTGAAGGCCGCTCGATATTCCAGGATACAGTCAGGCTCTTTTCCATGTTTATCATATAGGTTTGGGCCTCATCCAACTCATCGTTTATGAGAATTACTGCAACCTACCTTCACTTCCACAATCATGTCCACAATATCCAAATAGATAAGCTACTAAGACAGCCACACCTGATGCAATACAACTGTCTCAGATAATGATGATGAACGAGCTGAGGACTGCAAGATTTACTATATCTCAGTGCCCAGGAACAAATATCATTCAACCTACATCCAGGTAACATACACCACCACAAGGCCACTACTCCAGCTTTTGTCCTCTAAGTGGTCGATTGACCATGACTCTTCATTATCCATCCCCTCAATGCGCCTTGCATGTCCATCCACATATGTCCTACCTGATTGGCCTTTCCGGCCTAACCAATGCACCTTCTGGTGATGGACATATTCTTCAATGGAAGTCCCCGTTGTACAACCGAAAAATCGCTTTTTAATAGTCTCTTTGCGGATTTCCCGACACCAACCCACACGAACTATCGTTCAGAGATGACAATTGTCGAAAACCTGAAGATGTCTTAGTTCCGCTGACCAAACAGGCCACGTCTCATAGCCGTACAATAATGCAGACCGTACTTTATTGTGACACCCACGTCCTTTGATATTCAAGGATATAACGCTTGAACTCAGGAATGACCTCATTTGTCACGATTTCTTGGCAAATCCTAACTACAATGAAAATCCCAAATGTCTCACCCACGATGTTCATGTACGGGGCTGTCCACGAACCCAAGTACGAAGTCGCGATGATGGTACCGCGACTGCCATACCCACTCCGATGGCTTGCCCGCAGTCCACCATATCTCTGATATTTTCGGAACCAGCGTGTTACATACGCGCACAAGACCGTCCAATCCGTTGAATTTGTGCCAGAACTTAAAAGCACTGGATACCCTATTGTGCTGTCTTCTTGTTATGCCCATAAGCCCACTAATTCCTCCAATAGCACTATCAATGGGTCGGTACACCGGTGAAGATAGATGATTGCCACGCACCCGATATAGCGTGTGCTGACCATAATAAAAAACAAAAAAAACTTACTAGCTGTGACGAATTCCTTGACTTCGTTTGGCAGGACGCCTGCCGTAACCATAGACCTGTCTGTAGCTGACAGTAGCTTCTTCACTCGTGAATAGCAATGTCACTACATATACTACGTATTGTTTTACTTGGCTATGATTCTGTCAACATACTACTTTTTACATGTTCGTACAGTCGCCATAAGCGTCTTCATGGTAAATCATCGTATCGTATTTTTGTTTGCTTGCACTCTTGACGCTTGTTACCACTCGCTACTTTGTCCCTCTTTTATTATCATTCGGCCTCGGGAAACGGCCACGCTCGCTTAGTTGTGGTTTTCGACGCTGACGAGTTGTGGTGAATAACCAGGTCAACTTATCCAGCACGCGCACACAATCTCTGCGAATTGACATTGACCTTTGCTGATTTTTGTGTCATACTGGCGAAACTAGCTAGACCAGTATAACTACCTACGGATGCAAGTGGACACTGGAGTTATGTACGCATCCGTAACAGTAATCCCCTCTATCAACTTCTTAACCAGTGATCAGAGCAGTTTTGACTCATTTGTACTGAATGTGTGCGGTATTCAGAGTATCAAACTGTGTTGTCTATTTAGAATCACTGCCAGCATCCTTGTTGACGCTGATGCCTCACCTCAGGAGAATCACGGAGTGTATTTATGGAAAGCATGTGAAAATAATATGAGTAGAAAGGGGAGCGATTGTGTGCTAACAACTAGTTCCTGGAAGCATTCTCTCAGACAATTTGAACAGAAACTGCGTGGAAGGAAAACACTAGAAGGAGTTGCCAGCTATATCTTGCAACATTCCCAGCGAAACAAGGGGCAGGGGCCGTTGGAACCACATCCTGAAAAATTACCCCCACCAACCATATTCTAGCGTTTCGTAAGTTCATTCATGCTCGCATACCAAGTTCTACGTTTTCTACCCCGTGCTGCAGGTGGTAAGACACGGCGAACTTCATTCCTTCCGGGAGACAGTAATTTGGGATGACAACACACGGCGCAGGATTTATATTATGGGTGAATGACCCGCTGCAAAAACAAACATCCGTTCTCCAATAAACTAGTTGCGATTTCGCTGCCCTCATCCAACACCAAGAGCGGTTTCAAGATATTGCTGCCTCGGATACTCCACTCACGGAAACGACGTTTCAACCGGACGATTCAGTCCACAGTTTTCCCTTACAAGCATGATCTTTGGTACCTGATGATATAGATTCTAGACAGCACGGATGGTGCGAATTGACGAGATTTGTTCAGACCACATTGTGAGCCTGTGCGTCTGCCGAGATATGTAAAATTCCTCATCAGAACCTGATGGATTATGAGAAACATTTCATTGCAAAAGACTTCACACCTGGTAAGTGCAGAGACATATGATGATGAATGTGACTTTAATCAGTGACATTTGTGCATTCTGTTCACCTTTAAAGATGATAACAATATTGTCTACACACTTCAGCTTGGAAAGATTCCCAATGGGGATTGCTGGCCTTGAACTGCTAACCTTAATATTTTACCGGCAACAAAGTTGAAGTGGAATGCGGACTGAACATTCTGGTCAGAACCAGCCTTTCTAGGAGAGCATTAGAAAGACACGCTATTCACGCTCACTCTCCCAGAGATACGTGATTGTAAGGAACGGTTTATGCTCAGGAACTTTTGAAGCGTCTTCGTTGAGCAAGCTGATTAACACTGCAGGCATTCTTTTTGACGGTGAACACTATATTTTACCTACTCCACTTGCCTGGAACAGTCCTAGCTCCCAATGACTTAGAAATTCGTTTCTTCTCTTAAGATCAAGCAGCTGGAATGTCATCGGATCAGAAGTTCCGCGACACCCGAGTAAGGAGACACTTATCTACTTCCAAAGCTGGATGTTGGACATTTAAGGTCCAAGTCTTCCCTACGCACAGGCAACGCAACTGGAAAGTAGCAGATGGGCAGCTGAACCGTTGGCCGAAATGTTCAGCCCACCATCCCAATGGATATTCCTTGAGGATTGGAGAATCATTTTGGATGAAGACGGTCTCGCTAATAACATGTTTCAGAGCCATGAGCCAAAGACGACCTGCGGAAATTTATGGCATTATTCCCTTTTTCATCCATTAGTTCGCCTTCTCAACCCACCAAACTTCCATGAAGGCACGTTCATCCGGTTTTATCTGGGATCTGATGACGTGCTGAGTCGGATTCTGGTTGCCACCGGAGGGACTTGATTTCGGGCTTCCAACCGGATTACAGTCTTATCAGACATCCAATGTTCAGATGATCTTCAAAGACGAAACTTTCGACGTCGTGTGTAGCTGTGGAGATCAACCCTCGAGAGTATTTTTTATTACAAAGCTGACGAGCAGTTACTGAAGGAAGACAGTCTGGTGAATTTGTCTGACTTTGAAGATTACCATTTAGAAGCCTATTAGCTGCTAGACAAGGCGTGCACATTTTTCTCAGACCTAAAGAACGAAGAGAAAATAAATAGGGAATCAGTAAACTATCGGAATCCATACAACTATCACAATCGACTGGAAAGCAGTTCAAATATTGTGTGGTGTATTTGAGTCCAAGGTTAGTTCGCTTGCGAACATCGTGTAATCAAATATTTAATACTGTCCCAGAAGTTAGCGCTGCTGAGCGTACGGTCAGCGCACAAATGCAACAGACATTATCTGTTGTACATACCTTTTGTATATCAGTTAACATGGCCACTAAGTTAAATCCTAGAGACTCTAGGCACCCATGTCGGTAGTGACTACAGCGGTGTTGGAGTCCAAGCTAAGAGATTACCTAGAGTGCCTTAAAAATGGCCTTTGGCAATTTCAAGGGTAAAGATCTTAGGGGCAGAAGTAGATACGATTAATGGGCGACGATGAACCTGTTGTCCAAGCGAATAGTGAAGAGAACTATTGGCGGATATCCGGCCAAGCACGGAGGTTTCGGCTCGACGACCTAACACAGTACCGTCCAAAACCTCAGTGGCTTCCGCGTCACCAAAGGTGCGTGGCGAGAGTGGGGGGGGCAGTTAATTCACTCAAAGTAGCTCCATCCTGGATTTGACAGACGGCGTATGTTGGTTTGGAGAGGATTCAGTGTAAGAGCATATTCAGCCTATTACTGCTTTGCCTCAGAGCGCAAACACTAAAACCGGCTAAGTTACTGTGCTTCCAGGTTGAAAAATTGTTTTGAGGTGCCAAAGGTAATGCAATGCTGTCGGTTCTAGTGGTGGGACCAGTAGAGATTACTATCAAGGGGAGATTTCAAACAAGGAGGCATCGCTGTTCACTCCAGTGATTTAGTAATCACAGGTTGTGCATTAGCTGTTCGCCTACTTGTCGAATCTGCTAATTCCAATGTAATACTACCGCGGATAAACATTCTACAATAAGTAATAGGAAGGTTTTAGCACCATATATTTTTGCAACCCCAATAGGTGAAACTTTCTGTCAGGGACATAGATGATATACATACTGAAATTTTTCTTTGTTTCCAAACTCATCATTGAGCTTGCTTGTGATACCAAGATCAAATGGGGAATCCATAACTGGATAGGATAAGACAATCGATAAGAGACATTCCTAAAAGGATCCGGTTAATTTTCGGAAGACTAGCAGTTAGATATTTATGACATCAGCACGAAAATTATTGGTTAGCATTTTTTCAGCACCGAAACTGGCGTCAAAAAATATGAATTAGTCGCCAACAAATTTATTGTCTTTATTGGCTGTACCCCTTCAGAAAAGTCAAATTAAAACACGTAGAATGTGCCTTTTTGTACTGCACAGTAACCTGCAAAGCCCACATGTCCTATCACAAAAATCACGACAAATGTGGGCGAAAAATGTCGTGCAGATAATTTTGCGGCCAGATGTGTGCCGGAACTAGTTAGCACACAAGCTAGTGCAGTGCGAGGATAAACTTTTCTCACTCATGATTTTAGTGTTAACACATACAATACGCCTGTGATTCATGGGGATTGAAAAAGCAACGGTAGGTCTTGAAAATGTGTTTTAATTTGCATTGTACAATGAGAGATGAAGAGGAAAGTAGACAGAACATGTAGAGGAAAAACAAATCTTTCGATTAGGGATAGCCCTGTCGACAGGTCAAATAGTTATTCGGTTGGACTGGTCTGAAAGAACACGAGGTTTTAAACCGGGAATAATCAATACAGGGTAAGAACTAGCCAAGTCGTTTTGTTTGAAACTACCCGATATGGATTATGAAGAGAAAATAGTTCAAACATGACGAATATAAGATGGTCAAATCTGGATGGGAGGGATAGGAATAGCGGGTGTGTGGGTAGAAACAGGAGAGTATACTGAGCCACACATAAACCCGGAAACACATTGCAACGTAAAGCTGTTGGAACGAGTTCCTTGCGACATTCTGGATTTTTCTGAATTCCACTCTGTTCTCCAAGTTTATACACACTGTTCTTCAAAGTCGAATTCCGGAGGATCAGGAGGAATAAGCTTCAATTTGCTTGGAATTCGGTGCAGTTCTAGACCACAGAGGCGAACTTTCATGTCCAGTTCGAGCAATCGTTGAACATCTTCACGGAACAAATCACTGAAGGACTGAATAATGCATTTCGGTTGACGATTATGAGTTTTCTGATCGCAATGGTTTGTTTAAAGTAAAATGTTGACCCAGACCATTTTCCCAGTCCTGCATCACAAGTGTGCATGAGGCCGCAGATGTGGTGCTAATACTAATACTAGACTGATGACAACTTTTCTAACAGGCTCAAATCACTGGATCAATGCAATAAGCATTAGGGCACCAGATTAGTAGCGACCAAGTTAAGGACAGATGTGTTCTGTCAAATCCGGTATGAAAACTGTTATAGTAGATGAACAATTCAACAAAATAATGGTAAGAATCCAGGGTTAAAATGACAATGAACTTTGAGCAACAGGACTCATTGAATAGCTGGTGGTGTGTCAAAATATTGGTAGCTCGGGTGAGTTTATTGGTTGATGATCAGTTCGCCGAGCTTGACAAGTGGCTTGCGAACGTTTCGACACCATACGAGAGGACATCATAAGTGCGCAGTTGGGTCGGTACTTTCTATTTGCCAGTGTGCTTTTATACGGCGGTTGAAGATCATCCGTTATTTCTTAGTGTGATTAGCTAATTACGGGACAGCATCTTTGTGCATTTATTGGTCCATTTGTTATGTTTGTTGCGTTGCGGTCTGTGTTCCTTTGAGTAGGTTGGTTATCCTGAAACCTTCTTTCTTAGTGGTTTCTTCATCTGCTTTGATTGGTCCCTTCTCAGTTTGCACTGCGTTGCGGTCCGCTCTTCTCGAGATTGGTTGGTTGGTTGCACCGCCCTATTTTCTCCATTGTGACGACTGATGTCCCCACGGCCACTGGTTACCAGATTAACCGCAACACAACAAATATCACAAGCGGACTAATAAGTGCACGAAAACGCTGTCCCCCAATTAGCCAATCACGCTAAGAGATAACGAATATTCTTCAACTGATATATAAATACACAGGCAGAAAGGAAGTACCCACCTAACTGCGCATTGATGTCCCCTCGTATGGTGACGAAACGTTCGCAAGTCAATTGCCTAGCTCGTTGAACAGACCAACCGCCACCTGGTCAATAAACAATCCGCAAATAGCTGGATAACCAATAACATTGTGGACTAGGATTATTAGTACCATTACTGAATGTGACCATTTGTTGCAAAGGAACAGCAAGTCCACACTAGACTTAGTGAATCTAAGTGTGGTCAGTACTTGATAACCAGACAGCCTAGCGAGCCCAAGGAGAAATGAAGCGAATTTAACACTGAATCAACTGGATTTATAAAAATTCAAAACGAACTGGATGTTCAATCTCAGAACCAACAAAGGTATGGTACTGAACAGTGATTGCCACTGGTAAACAACACCCACGGAATGAACCGAAATCGGTATCTCGTACGGTGAGTACTCGCTCATACCAGTATTTCTCTTCAAAAGTTTCTTTCTAATTGGTGTCCTTATATATATTTATTATGAATTGGAGTTGGGGTTGATAATGGTGCAAGTGACACACTCACATTATCAGATGTGCACTACCAACCAGCCATCACGGCAAAGGAATATCTATTTGAAAAAGACCGTAGTCAGATAAACTACTCTACCAGTCGTCACCAACTGGATTTTTCTGACCGAGTAAACAGGTAGTGAGAACACATAGCATTGTTCTAATTAAATCACCAGCCACCGAAGACCGGCTGGGTACGAGTCAACGGCGTTTTACCACTAGAGAACAGGCCATGCAACGATCCTGTGTAAGCCCATTTAATGAGTCTCAAGGAGGTAAAATACCTCGTATGACTGTGCTTTTCGGGGTCCAGCCGCACTCCACGCCCTTCACTTGATAATAAGTAGGACCTCCAGGAGTAGTGAAGACTACTTGGATGAAAAATCGGAATATCCAGAGACTATTAAAATTTTTTTAGTTAAGGCAACAGTTGGCTAGAACACAGTATACATTCGTAACTTGACGGCGTATGAAGCAAAGGTTGCCTCCTCGTATGCAATTATGAAATCAACATGATTCGCTTCCTCTGGTATAAAGGATTTACCCTTGGTCTCCGTAGTTGAGGCCCACCAGAGAGGAAGAATCTACAAGTGAGACAACGATCAGTATTTGAAGAAACAACAATAATTGGTCACAATATCCCAACAGTCTCACTGATCTTGCTTTAGGTTTGCAAACTCACTCGATGAAAGCTTAACCAAAATACTACGCCAGAATACACTTGATTACCATAACGTTTTACCACTACGGGAAAGACTCATAATTTGCTGATGTGGGAGAAACCTAGGATTGCGTGAGAACTCTTTCGAATACGGTGTCACTACCAATCTGAGAACAGAAAACAAGGAAGAAACGATAGTGTAGTGAAAGGAACGATATAGTCGAAAGTCAACTACTACTACGACTCCGACTACTACACTCAACCAAATTTTTAAATAGACGCCATACTGAAAACTACATTGCACAATTAACAAACTGGACTGTTGAACATACGTCGCGATTCAGCAGGATACTGAACCCATCCATCCAGTAGGAGTGATCCAAGACGGTTCGAGCCAGTAGCAGAACTTGCAGAGGTTCAGGGGACTCCCGAATCCGCATATGAAGTACAAGAGTCTTCCCGAAAACAAAAACAAGGGGAATAGGAAATCGTGAGGGTGATGTGGTGCGTGTGGTTGATTCAACGAAAAGAAACTAGTAAATTCAGTCATATTAACCGGAAAGAAAAAGTAGACGAAATTTCGTGAAAATATCAAGAGTCATGGAGATAAGTCGCAATATACATGGGAGACTCTAGAAATCAGTAGATATCTGGTTTTAAAAACGCATACAATAAAAGACAAAATATCTTATCCAAATACGGACAGCATGGGGTTCTGAATGGTGGTTGAAGAGAATTGATTATTCTGACACCAGTACCAAAGAAATATTGACTGCTAAACAACTTTTGCTTCAGAAACGGGTGATTCGAAAAAGTGGTTGTAACATCAAGTCTGATAAATGTCTTGATAATTCACAGACATCTGACTGACGAATAAGAAGAAATGAAAATCAGACGTACATCTAGCACTCATAAATCGTCATAATGATGATGATAAATAGGCACACGTCAGGGAGCACATCCGTCCCTAACAGTAATACAGCTGAACAACTTTACATCTCAACTGGGAAAACCGGCTCACTAAATATACAAAAAAATTTTGAGATAAAGTTGCGCATTTCGCGCAGTAGTCACATTTTCAACAGAGGCCGCGATAAACCTACCCGTTCAGGATTTTTCTTCAGTCTTTCATCCGAACCAGTGCTGACCCTATCCACGCACGCTAAGGGCCCTGAAGAGAAGGTAAGGGGCCGAATATGAATACATAAAGATAAACCATCAAAAAAGTGTCCACCGCATTGCCCTGCGTAAAACGAAAGGGTTTGCAACCTACTCGAAAGATACCCAAACTAGAGACCCGATTAGGCACTGATGTCGCTGAAGATGTCCAAACCTGTGCAATGCATAAGAGAAAAACATCGGAGGCGCAGTTAGTGTTTACGTCTTTTCTCTGAACTTGACAGCTTCAGTGTGAACATTTATTCAATAATCCAGCAACATTGGAAACATAATGTGAAGCGACGCGACGGTGATGCTCCATCGTCGACTGCGAAAGGGTTGTACACTCAGCGAGGGGAACATGTGCCGCAGGATACAAAAGAGTTGTAGTTCTTCCCTCCATCACACTGCCATGCGAATGCAGCACCGTCCAAAAGATCTCATCAAACACGCACGTTTTAAGTAGTTCACGGGTTTGAGTGGATGATAAGTGATATCATATTGGTAAAAAATAAAGACTAACTGCCCTTCAAGTGGGCCTTTTTTGTTGCTCTCAGAGATAAGCTATCGGCTGACTAATATGAATTCAGTACTTCCACGTGCATCTTTTGATGGTACATCATCATCATCATCATTATCAGCTGTAAGAACTGCGTACTTGTTGTACAGTGGTTGTAGCTGCCACAGTTTCGTTCACCGATGATTTGGGGAGGTGGGGTAGGTAGCTGCGCATTGGAGGTGGGAGTTGATGAATTGGTGCGTAAATACAGCACTGTCAGTGGACTGTCAAGTGGGGGGATTGGGAAGGGAGCTATGCATTGAAGGCAATAGCTTGGATGCACGAGCGCCATTGAGGGCGCGACTGGGCCACGTCTGACAAGGTCTCTAACCATTGATGTGGCCCGTCTCGGGGTCCCCATCCAGGAAGACGGCAATGACCAGCGCAGCTGAGTTTGCTAGCAATGGCTTTTATACTTCGCTGCCAAATCACTGTTTGACCTCCCCTGGGTACTTTCCACCCTTCACGTGGTTGTGCGAAGAGTCGGTCGACTGGCATGCGCAGCACGTGACCAAGCCAGCGCAACTTATGCAATGTGATCAGTTCATCTATCGAGGGTGAGTTATTTCTTCCGAATACCATTCGACGTACTTCAGCATTACTGATCCGGTGTTCCCACCAGACTGGGGCAATGCTTCGAAGAAATCGATGGTCAAAAACTGAAAGTCTTTTGACGTCCTCGGCGCGCAACAGCCAGGTTTCTGATCCCTATAGTAGTATGGAGCGCACCGCAGCATAATAAACTCGACCCTTGACGGATAAGCTGATGTCACGCCCACGCCACAGGTGACGCAGGTTCACAAAACCTGCGCTGGCCTTCCCAATCCGGATGGAAATATAATCTTTCGCAAGACTACCGGGACTGATACAGCTGCTCAGGTAAACAAATTTGTCTACTACCTCAATCGGTCCATCCGCAGGCATGAGGCTAGGGTTCCAGCCCACCCAGTCTTGCAGTAGCACTTTACATTTTGCAGGTGTGAAGCGCATGCCGAACCGTGAGGTGAAATTATTTACATTATTTAATTTTGTTTGCATTACCACGGGGTCAGATCCAAGAAGAGCTATGTCGTCTGCGTACTCGATATCTGTGAGCGGACGCCCCGAGAGCACTTCGACCCCACGGGCATTAGAGGCTGATAGTGAGTCTTCCATAATCGTATCAATGACGAAGTTGAAGAGGAAAGGTGAAAGGGGACAGCCCTGTCTGACGCCACTTGATGTGGTGAACTCAGAAGAGAGCATCCCGTAGACCTTCACACGCCCGTGGGAGTTGGCGTACAGCGCCTCAAGGAGGGTCAAGAATTTATGGGGGACACCTTTGCTCCACAGACACTGCCATAGTGCCTGACGGTCCACAGAGTCAAAGGCAGCTTTCAGATCAAGAAACACAACCAGTGTTGGTTGCTGGAATCAGTGTCGCTGCTCCAGAATCTGTCGGAGGGTGAAGATATGATCGATGCATCCTCTTGCAGGACGGAACCCAGCTTGGTTTTCACGGATCTGTCTTTCCCTGTGTCCAGTCAACTTTCGAAGGATAAGACCAGAAAACACCTTCGTTGCCACAGCTACCAGGCTCATGCCACGGTGGTTTCCACATAGCGTCCGCGTACCCTTTTTGAAAATAGGGATAACTGTCGACATGCCTCATTCTGCAGGCATCTTCTCTTCGTTCCATATAGCGCCAATAAGCTTTGTCAGATGGGTCACCAGGGATTCTCCGCCTTCTTTGAAGAGGGCTGGATAGAGAGAGAGAGAGAGAGAATTGTGGCTGTCCACCGGTGGCTGATGGCCACGTGGTCCACGGTTGATTTGAAGTTGGTGGCCGCCAGGTTACGCGATGCGAACGTTTATGTTGAAAGTTCGTACTTGCCAGAAACAGTTCATGGTCAGCACACAACTGGAGGAGTCGCTCTCCGTTGTCTGTGCGGCGAGCATCTCCTCCGAATCGACCGCCCAAATGTGATTCCAAGGAGCTCAGACGACCTACTTGAGCATTCATATCGCCTGCAAGGATCACAGTGTCAGTGCTTTTTGCTAGACGAATGAGCCCGGATAGCTCTCAACAGAAAGTATCCTTCCTTCTCAGCATCAGAACTGCAGTCAGTTGGGGCATAAGCCGCTAGTACAAACAGGCACCGCTTTTTATGCCGAGAGGCATTGAGCTTGATTGAACTGGATAACCGGACGGCGCAAAAGCGACTGTTCACTGGGATCCAATCCAGCAAAGCGAGTTCAGCTCTGGAGCTGAGTGCAACTCCCACACCATATAATTCACGAGTCATCGCTTCTGGGTCACCGGACACACGGAGGGAGAAATTTGAAAGAGCTGAGTTCATCCTTGGCGTCCTGAGATGCATAACCACGCTTGGGTCTTGTATGCGTGTTTCGGAGACACAGCATACATCAAGTTCAAGGGAGTATAAGGTTTCAGCAAGCATTGCCTGTTTGCCAATTTGACATAGAGTACGGACGTTAAAAGCTCCTATATAGAAAGGACCTCGTGGATTCAGAAGGGTATTTTGTTTACTGTTAATAGGCAGCGAGGAGCATAAGGCCCTTCGGTCAGATAACTGACAGTCAAGTGACCCACTGACGTTTGCTTGTGTGGTGAGAAGGGGTTGGGGAGGGACATCGGTGGACACCGAACTGCGAGGGCAAACGATACTTCCCGGTTACCCAGGCCGAGGAAGGGGATTTGGTTGAGGTACCCCACCTTGAGCCTCTGACTCAAAAGTCTGACTCACGAGGCAGTGGGAGAATGTAGGGTTTTCTTTGGGGACCCTGCCCGGAGCCGATGACTCAATAGTCTGACCTGCTCGGCTGCAGGGTTTGGCCTAACTCGAGGGCGCAGGGAATAAGGCATTACTGTCTCATTCCTGATGCGGCTGCGCACAGCAGGTGCCTTTTGAGCAGCACAGGACTCTTTGGTTTTAAAAGTATTTCGACCGTATTGGATAATGCGCCGGCGGTCACGGTCAACCTTTGTGCGATCGGAGTGTGCGGTTTTTGGGGCCGACCTTTTCTAACCCGTCCTTCCTCGGGGGAAGGCAGCATCGCTGCTTCCATAAATATGGACATGCTGGTCGCCTGGGGGAAAGGCCTTACTGCTTTCACACTCCTGTCGCAGAGGACAGTACGACTTTACCCCCAGACCGCCTCGTATGACGATTACTCGTAGTACGGCGTGTCGCTGCTTTTGGTCTGACTGCTCCCCTTTGGCCTTCCTGGCATGGTTGCACCTTGTGGAACGACGTTCCATCCAGTGTAGCCTGCGGGATCATTGTAGCACTCAAGCCCGACCACCACGTCAAGGCAGCTTTAGGTCGGGCACAGCGATGGTTAGTGTAACCTGGTTGCAATAGATTTCGTTGTCTCGAGTGAGATTTTGCGGATGAACTTCGAACGACTGGGTGACACTCGATAAATCACGTTGAAAGACTGAGCTTGGTTGTCTCACTGTTTCGTATCGAAAATGAGTTTTGCAGTTACACTGGTCGCGTTTTTATCTTGTCAGGCTGGAATGCAGAACGGTAAACGCTCAGCTATTCTTCCAGGATAGGCATCGAGTATTGCAACCCGCATTGTTCGCAGCACACTTGCAAACAAAGGAATATATTAGCGACGATGAATCTTGGACACTCGAAAATGGTGTGGGGATGTAAGAAAGAACCGAACAAATGCGTACTCTGTTGGCCTCAACCGAACGGAAACCACCTAAAAGCACTCGGGTGCTCGATATCAATGGTGGCTGGTTTAAGACCTCATTGACACCCCTGATATGAGTATCGCTGGAAATTCCTGACAGCAAAGCACGCCTCGAGTGTAGGGTCTAGGTTGATTTGGACTAGTTGGGCCGATGAAGAAACGAAATTTCCCCTCGTTACTCATAAAGAAAGACAGTAATAGGCAGAGAAGGTAATCTGCGCAGCTGTGCTGTCAGGGATGAGTGGCGCTAGTTCACATATGGGTAGAACCAAACCACACATAAGAGGACAGAACTATCACTCCAATACCAACGCAGTTTGGAGTGTTCGTGGTCTAAATGGTGGTGATGGCGCTTAACAAAAACGGTTTAGCTTGAGGGTGCCCCCTCCCGGTTTCTTCATATACACGGTGGATTAAATTTACACGAGAAAATTTGAAGGAAAATTTATTAACACAGTACACGGTCCATATTATTTATGTAAAAATACCTGGAAGAAATGTACCATTGAAAATGATCAGTGCATCTCCGCTCTATTGCTTTACCCAATCCTTGCCAGTATGCAAAAGAGGATACATGACACGAACCAAAAGAATGTTTCATCACAGCATCCTTGCTCACACTACTATATATATCAGTTTAAACAGTCTGTAGGTAAAGCAAAAGTATAATTTAACGTAAGGCTTTGTAAACTTCGAAATTCAAATTTGTACAAAAAAGGCAAAATATTTTTTCAGGAAAACTCAGGCAATGATTTCTGTTTGACGTGGAATAAGTAGAGTAATAACGATAGGAACAAGGCACAAACGGAAACGACTTGAATACCAATAAATACACTGTACCACAATGAAACCAAAAGCTCCGTTGTACAAGGGTTAGCAAAGACCTATTCCATATCAAGCCGAGATCTATCATAACCATGTTACTCGTGTTACCAATCAAACAGCAGAACAGCGGGGTTCACTATAAGTCACACTCTAGTTAAGAAAAACGCACATTAATTGACAGCAAGAGCACACCAAACTAGTTTTAGTATGTTTGCATCAGAAACACCATGCCGAATGTATAACAAAAATAGAGCGATTGAAAGAAAAAACAGCAGAACGAAAAAAACTAAATGTAACAGATCAGACGACATTTCTGCCGACAGGTGTTACACAACAGAGTGGGATCGACATACGAGCAACAAACGCCCACAGTCGGACACTCCAACATAAATCATTAGGCTCCTGAACCGCCAACTTCCACAGCCCTAACGTACGGTTAGGGCTGTGGGTGTGGGTGGGACGGCAACAATCTCCTTTTGGTAATTCTAACGCAGAACCCACATCAGTTCGAATCATCTGCTCAACCCCTCCACCAGAAGATTTAACATAACCGTTTTCGTCTTTGAAACCCAGTATTCCAGGTTGGTGGCGCTGATAAAAAGGAGACCGTAAAAACTAGGTCCTTTAGCTAGTGCGCGTTTGTTTATTCACACAGATATACCAAGCACGGGTTCAATTCGTTATGCTATGTTAAAAGCGATAACTAGGTTAACCAGTCTATCAGCACGAAAGATGATATTTCAATTTCTGATGAGGGAAACTTACATATTTCACACACGGTTGGTTGTTGCAGCTGTTGTTGTGATGGGTGCGAAGGGTTGTGATTCGCTACCTCCCGAACCAATAGAGATTTCCGATCAGGAGACAGAATCACTTCCATCCTGCTGACGTCTGGAAAATACAAAAGATTGTGTCAGTTGATGGAAGGGAATTGTGCAATATGAACAGAATATGTATCGTCAGCTGTGATTCTCGAGTCGTGTGTCTTTCTTACAACAATCACCATGAAGACTTGACAAGCTACAGTAGAGCATCGTTACAACGAACTTTTGATTGCGAATTATTTCAAGCGCTGGAATATATCAGTCAAGTTGATGCAATTGATGCAGTCAATTATTCAACTCTCCACCGAACAATTTGTCTCCGCCGGAGGGAGAGCAGGATTAGAACAAATGGATATATTTACATGGTTCAAGCAAAGTCGACATCACATCAATGACCTCGCTCTCTTTTGAGTTTCACTAAGTAGACTTAGCTTCGAATTTCCGTTCACTTTGTTTCATACTTCTGTTCTGTTAAGGTAAGGAGAACTAGGACATTTGCTTCAGAAAAAAAGGCGTAAAGTGGTAACACAGAAAGCCCATGGTGAGAACACTGGGTAATAAAGCGGGAGTAATGCCTAACCCGGACGATAGTAATCGGGACTATAGAAATTCAATTGAAATAAGCATCTTTCGATCGGAAAGACGCACTACGATAAACCCGCTAAAAAAACATTGATAATCACCTTTCAGTACCAGCTTCACCAGTCTTTACCTGAGAAGAATTTCAGTGACCTCCCGTATATGTTCATTTCCGAGGTGTTCGATGTAGATGTAAGTTACGAGTGCATTTCCGTCATGAATAACATCTTCACTGATCTCATATGGTTCGTTATAAAGTGGTCACACTAAAATGTGTAATTTTATAAGTTGGAGATGCTTTACCCTGTCTTAAACGAATAGGATTGTGGATTAATATTTATTCAGCCTGCGTTCGACCCCATCCTCGAGAGTGCCTTCAGAGTGGCAGCAGAGCCCCTACCTACACGTGTTGTCTTTGAAATAAGGTGATCAAAAGATACTTTTTAATTGCCAGCTAAACCCATAAATACTAGATCCAGAGGATCAACAAATGCGTGCGTTATGTTCATTCAACGTCACAAAACCAATTTATGGAGGCTGGTGGGTGTGAATTATCAGTGATGTGAGGCGGTAGCCTTAGCTCATCAACCCTCTGATAGCTAGATGAGATCAACATAAGTTCATTTATAATTAATTGGGACATTGAGAAACTGAATAGCAACCAGTGAAAAACTGTACTTTTTCACCTGTAGTTCACGTAAGCAAATGAATTTTTACCGGCCAAAACTAACGATCATCAACCTGTTTCTGTCGATTGCACCTTTCCTTAACCTTTTCGTCAACACATTTGTTTCATGATAATACAAGGTGTCTTGTCTCCAAACTAATGAGTAAGTTTCACAGAAACCAGTATGAGCCCTGCTATTAAAAACATTAGCAAAGGTCAGAGAGAGAAAAATAATCCTTGGAAATAATAGTAAGGGGATTTAAATTCTTCGTAAACGGAGCCTACACGGTATTCACTGCGTGGAAGCTCAAGTAATACTGGATCGTCACATCAATCTGCCAGCATTCTAGAAACAATTCATAAGAGCAAATTCCAGCTAAGAATCTACAGCAGTGCTGTCCGGTATCAGTCTCATTCCGAGTTCGATAAACTGAAAGAATCATCATTTTGAGGTTAAAAAACTAATAATGCACTAACCGTGGTGCCCCCCCCCCCCGCTGCATAGCCGCCATGCAACTCGGGAGCACGAAGACTGAGATATTGTTAAGTAACACAAGTCTAGATAGGGGCAACAGAAAAGCCAGGGTTGGGCTCAAACTGCGGATCTCTCGATCAGTAGTTTGGCGGCTTAACTGCTGAGCTACAAATGTGGATTCTATCTCTGAATAAAAAAGCTGATTACGGGTACATTATTTCTTGGTACCTGCAAACAGATAGTCGGACGCCAAATATCCGTAGTTCTTAACTATGGTGCAGAGTACAAGAGAAAATGGGAGCTTCAGATATTCAAGTAACACTTTTTGAAGAAGCGCTTGTTAGTTCAATTTATCTGATATCTGAATCGCTGGGCACTCCTCCTTGCTACTTTTTAAGTAGTTTGTTTCTGTCAAAACTGAATACAAACAACTGCAGAATCTTATTTGTTACTCATGGCAGATAGGGGCGTATTAGTTGAAATCTAGACGAGTTAGAAGGAAGCATGTTGCGAAAACCCGCAGAATTTCGCCTACTGAAGTGTCCGCTGAATTTTCGAGTCTTGTGTGCTCTCATTACACTCATCCCAGAAATGTAGACGCTGCATGTGCATAGGGCCAAATAAACTTTCAGTCCTAAACTTTTATAATTGCTGTACGCTTCGAACGCTCGAAAAAAAGTCATTGTTCGTCGTCGCGCCACCACCCTACACAAAACAGGTCTACCAATTCCCCAAGGAAAAATTAGATGATGATGAGGAATGAGTAAACAACTGAGTGAAATGAGGTATACATAGCCCGATTGGTTGCTTACCGTTTAGTTGAAGTTGATCTTGCACACAACATCAAGTCGTCCTCCCTTCTCACTATGCTGTTCATTGTGCCGTACGACAGGTTCATCACCGTTGGTGTCCAGGCTGACCTAGTAAAGTTCTACGTGCGTGAGTCAGTATTTTTCTATCAGTGTATCACCTATCTTACATTTTTATAGTCAGCGTCCTGCCGTTGATGGAAAGCCTATGGGAAAACGTCACGTTTTACCTCATCCTCCTTTGGATGTGCGCACTTATTGTTCAGGAAAATACTAGAGTCTTCCGAAAGGTACGTAGAGTTCTGCATTGGTGTCTTTGTAGTTCCCGAAAACGGCAGCCAGCTCTAGGTATGCCCTCAGCTACCTACGGGACAGGATACAGCTTCCAGAACCATTGTCTTCATAATCACCATTGTCAGCTCTAGACCATATCCGAGCTACCAAATCAATCCCACCTTATTTTGACTAATTTATCAAGTTATTTTTGCATCATCTAGTTTCTTGGACAGTTTTGAAAGACAAAATCGGAAATGTGGTGATGACCCTAACATGGCAGAGATCACTATTGATGGATTGCTTTCATTTGTGCTGATGTTTTGGTACAGGTCAGATTCACAAAACCCACTACATAGTTGGGGGAATAAAACGTATAAATTGGAAACTGGAAGGACATGATATGTGTCCTGTCAGGTGCTTTTCCGTCTTCTGGAGCCAGGTGAGAAAAAAAGATCAAAAGCTTCATGTCAATCCATACTGCTTTCAGAATAAGTAAACATATCGTGTTTTATTACGATGGGATGATATCCTGGATGAGATTTGCAAGGCAAGAAAGTAAAACCAGTAAATCGAGTTTTTCGTTTGCCATTAGAGTTATTTGGGCCATTTTCATTCCGCAGTAGCGGAACGAAACGACGGAAAATAAACCACCCATAGTTTGCAAATTACTGGAGGATAGAGAGAGAGTGGATAGAGAGTGGAGGGGCAGCGGTGACCAGCGGAGATCAGACGTGAATTGATGTAAAGGTTGCTCATTCGGCAGGCGAATGTGACTGTTGTGACGTTCAGTGCCTTGCATTTTGGAAGATGGGACTAGTTTTGCAAACTGAACTATCACGAAGCGCGAACTGCAGGGAAACTCCTAAAAACGTTTGTGAATCGAGACTTTCTGTGGCTAAATAAGCACGGTAAAGTTATAGCTGTCTCACCGGAAGTGAGAGGATGAGGAAATTCCACTTACATAAAAACCAAACTCAACATAACACCAAATATTAGTTAAGACTGCTTACTCACCACGGCCTTGTTGTCGTTTCGGTGGGGAATATTCCAGTGCACCATGATAGGTCAAGTAGTTTAGCCGGTGTTCCTTTACATTCAGCTCGTGTACTTTTGTGAGCCGTGCGCGCAAGTCCCTTTGAAATGAGACAAAAAGGTACTTGTGTGTTAAAAAATAACACAGTAGGTTCGTGTGACAACATTAATTTTGGGGGATTTCTTGCATAAACCCGAGTGAATTAGTACAGAAAAGCTGCGAATCAGCTTGACGCTAAGGCGAATAAACTAACCTGCGCCTCCTAACCAGGCGCTCACTTTCACTACGCGTCTCTACGACCACAAAAGACTATTTTCTTCAAGTTTGGATACATACATTTCGAAATGAGTGCAGAGGAGTTGGAGGGGGTTACTAGTTAGTTGTAAAAATAATGGAAATTGTACAGCCCATTCATTAGAGGAAACAGTGCGCCCATAAGATGAACGACGAGTGAGACTGAACCTACAGCCAAAAAAACTTCGGAGTACCGAACAAAAACGGCACCCTCATATTGCTCCGAAAACTTCAGTGAATTGAACAGACTAGCAGCAATTACATTCCACGCGTTAGCCAAAGACCGTCGGGTCAATTTTGACGGTGAATACGTATCGGTATGTGAGCATCAATACTATGTCGAATTCATAACCATCCATATAACCCTCTCCTGCATCAACGGGTTCGATAGCATCGAGTGACTGATTCGGCTTCATTCAACCCACAACGGCAGGTTAAGCTCATAACCACCAAACATGGAGCCCGGGGGGCGCCATCCACTGGACAAGTACACAACAGCATGACTGCACATAGCCCACACGATCTGACTGACAACACCTACAAATAATGTGACACCATACTTGTTAGTGCTGTTTCCATGCTTTGATAATTCAACTCCCAGTCTTGTTCTTTAAAAAACGCCGTCCTCAGAGGTCTAAACTAGTAAACCGAATGGGTAAGCTCAAGTATTTTTATTATCTACACTGTATACAGTAGACGCATTAATGAGGAATTATCGCACCAAAAACAGCAACAAAGTTTAACAAAAATAACGTACTGACTGTTGAGTGGTGTGAAGGATAAGCTATGTTAACTTTTGTTACAACGATGCCGACAGCTAAAAGGCAGCTGTTTCATTCTGCTAGCCGATGTTGTTTTGCTATCATCAGTAACAAACAGCCATGTGCCGTCAGCAGAAAACCGTTACATGTTCGCATTAAGTGGTTTGGTTTGTTGGGCAGTCGGTTACTGCTGTCCGTATTCGAAGAGCAATTTCAGCCTCCTGATAGAATAGTACAACTCATTGCAGCCTATTCCACTAACACTGGACTTGGATCAATCAAATTCACCGGACTATCGTCAAACGATGGCTCGATGACTCAAATCGAATCAGTAGCAGATTTAAATAGGGGTTGCTGATGAATTTTATCAAGACATCTTACTAAAATTCCGGAACGTCTGCACATGAACTAGGTATTGGAGCATTTTCACCGTTGCCATCTTGTTACGTCCACTCTTTTCATGGCATCGAGATAAAAACGGATTAGATTTCCAGATGTATGGTTATAGGCCTGTTTGAACCATTTCGCTGGTAGACGAAATGGAGTAGTTAGGTAACCTAAGGTAACCTAAATTGACCCGTATTAACCGGACAGGTGAAGCATAGAGGTAAGGCAACTCGCGTAACCATCACGAGGATGGACACTAATACTGCTACATTTTACGGGTCAACCCAAATATGGAATTTGGTGAGGAACGCTCTTTCCTCATGTCATCCACTGATCCCCATGACGGAACGTATTTATACTTCACCAAATTCGTGTTTACGAACAGTTCCATCTGTTTTTGGTCTGGCCGTGTAAACGGTGAGGATCGAAGGCGTGTAGGGACCCATCAGTCGATGATAAGGTGTCTCTATAGAATTAACATGATAGGCCTACAGAAGTAGTTAACTATTTACAACTGGAAGATGACCCCAAGTTCAACGGTATTCTTGAAAGTGCCCACCGTGTGAGATTGTTTTTTTTTGTTCCAGCATTTTACTGCATACCGTTGCATGGGAGATAATTTGGAGCACTTTTTTGTCAACGTATTTACAAAAGTTATAGTGTCAGACTGGCCTCATTCGTCTAAGACCACCAGAAATCGGAAGGCATGGCTAGCGTGTAAGTGCCATTTAGTGAGCTGAACTCGAGCACAAACTGAAAACAACCAGCGCCCACTTACTTGAGGACCCCATGAGATTCCATAGTTCGACAACGAGTATATTCCTCCTCTTCCTTCCACACGGAACGTATGAATTTTGGCGTGCAGTGTGTCAGAATTCGCTCAAATTCATCGAAAGAATACGGCTTCTGGGCGAGCGCCTGGATCAGTTGCTCACGCAAAACAGACAATACCTGTACACGGCGGCAGTGACACAACAATAATAACATAAGTAGTAGGAGAAACCGTAAAAAGACCTTCAAAACGGGAACTGTCAGTGCTAATTCCATGTCAATTCATTACAAAGGGACTTGTGATGCAGAATTAATCTCGGAACCGATGAAGCGGAAAAAGCCTGACAATGAAATACCAACCACTGGGGATACGAGGAGGTTTCGTGTCAGACGCTTAGTATAATAGACATCAAGTTTCGAGAATGTCATATGTGACCCCAGAGAACAATGGTACAAGCCAACTTGCTCCGATGGGCTGACATTTGTAGCCAGGTCATAAACAAGTGAGTGGGAACAGTTTTGTACATAGAGATACTGTTCCAAAGTTGAGGGTTACATTTCGTCGTACGAAGCAATGACACCTTAAGTTGACGTACCACAGCTAGTTTATCTTTGGTCGGATCTCTATCGTTATGCTACGAATCATATCTTTTTTACGAGCGATTTGCAATAATTATGGCGAACAGCACGGAAGTTATGATGTTCTTATGTCAAATCAGGTGATAGAAGCATCTTCTGTCAAAGGTTCTATGTTTGAAATTAGGGTAAGGCTCGTGAGATGTCAAAGATACCCAACAGTGATGAAGTAAGTTAAAATTCTGCGCAAATTTCCAAAACAGGCTGTTCTTGGCTTATTGCATAACAAGCAATCGTTCAGCTGTAACACCCTTCCATGCAGCTTCCATGCCACCCGAAGGAAGCACGAGGGATGAGATAAAGCCAGATTGCTCAAGCCTAGACAGAAGCAGTCGAGATGCTGAGGTTGGGTTCGGACTACAGACCTTCTGGTCAGTAAGTCAGCGCCTTAACCACTGAGCTATCCGACGCAAGACATAATCCAGTTGAAAGAAGTCTCATTTGTAACCATACTGCAATGGCTTTTGTTAAACATAATATATGAACCCAAGCAATAATACAAGTGAAGCGAACGCATATGGTTCTGCTGAAACCTAACAAATTAGGTATTCCTTGATAATAACCCGAATATCAAATCGGGTTCTAACACCAAGCACTGGTTTAGAGGGGCATGCGTATGTTTGTTAAATAAATGAAGAGCAGTACATAAGCAAACATCCATAATGGCCTTATTGCTTACTTCGCCAAAGTTTTTGCTTACAGGTTGTTGACCCGGTAGGTATGTTGCACTGAGTCGGACCGTGCCCTCTAACGCACAGCTTAGATCAAATATCCTGCTTCAGTCACTTACGGTCTGGTCAGCCAATTTTTCATATGTTCATACAATTGTTAGTCCGTAAAGCAGAAAAATATATTATTACAACCCAATTACCAAAAGATGTTATTCTTAAGTGGGGAAAAAAGACACAGTGCGTAGAAACTGGAGGACTCCGTATATCAGTCGACATGCGATGTGCAATAACTGAAACCGGTTGAACAGAATTCAAGCTTCTTACATTTGGGCTAAGGTCGCAGTCGTCAACGTTCATTTACGTCACGATCGCCAGCGACTCACTATGTACTGGGAAAACTAGTGACCCAAACAGTGCAGGTTGAGATAGGGTATGGACGAAACACAGCTCGATAGTATCCGCACCGAATTCGGTGCGAGTGAAGACCAACCGGACGCGTGATGTGTTTACTTCAGTCTCGAACCGTAGACTTGGGAGTGCCTTCTTGACCAATTAAGTTATGTCCTTGTGACGGTAGCTGTCAGCTTGGCTCTTGTTAACGTTTTTTGTGTGATTCTGATTACTCCAATTCTGAAGGTCACTCGTGGTGGTCGAAACATCGATTAATAGAACTCGGTGGGTTATAATTCATTATAATCCAAAAAAGGACTTACTGACCATACATAGTGAAATAACGGATAAAGATACTTGCCACAAGAACATGAATAAAAGTGGTTATGACGTACTCAAAGGCTCTTTCTACGAATTCGATTCAAGAAACCGCGCAGTTAGATCAAACAAATCAACTATCGCAAAACTGCGGTGCACACGAGGTACGAGGGAGGCCGTGATGCACACAAAAACATTTGATTCGGAACCAGTTGGCACGAGGCACATAATCGATCTTAGAGTGTGTTCGTGTACACCCACACAACTCATACGCCACTGAGGTGAGTGCTGCTTGCTCTCACTATCCGTATTGCGTCTTCACACTGACAGAAAATGCATTGGCTAACGGTGGAATGAAGTCTGTAAACTGCGTTGGTGTTTCAACAGAGGGGAGCATGGGTCGGAAGTTACTTTATACGTAACTACTCGTGTGACGGAACAATTAAATTAGTGGTTTGAACGTGTCTGTGATTCTCTACAGAGTTTTCGACTCCACGATGCAGTTGCACAGTGAACGCATTCGAAAAAAACAACTTTATTACGGCAGGGATAACACTGTTCGAAAACATTGCAGCTGAATGCAAAAATTGTTCTGAATGGTAGTCAAACCCATGTTTTGGGCAAACAAGTAACCGATTAGAGTTCATCACTAGGCCAAATGCACACAACAGTATGAACAGTTTTCGGAAGACCGGTAGATGTCTCGATCAGTCCGCAAGTAAAACCAAGCTAAACTGAACAGACAGGAAGCATGAAACAGGATAAAACAGTTAAAATAACTGTTTCATCCTTATGAGGAATCAGCAGCAATACGACACTTATGATTTTCTGGGGTATTATTTTCGTATAGGTTGTTAAGTGATTATCTTACCACCGGACCACAAGTGGCTAGTTAGCAATGCAACCACTTCACAATTAGATAAGATACAGCAACCAACCACGCAGCTCAGTCACGTCGAAATGCTTGTCTAAGTGTGAGAAAATCACCCAACTGGATGGCACGGTAATCAATTTACTAATCGGAAAGTCGCGGAATCACAATGCTTCAAACATTCTTGTGATGCACCTCGCTGAGGATTTCCAAGATGGACGAAACCACTGTGCAACACTTCCCGGCTTTCCGATATAGACTGACTTCCTTTGAGGGATGGAATCTCGGCTGCGAAATCCACCCCTTACCCGAAAACGATAAACCGTGAACAGTGGGTTTGTCACAAGCAACATCCACTGGAAGTGACCGGAGCGTCAGACGGTCATAGTGAAATTTCAAACGAGGTTTCGTCCTAATTAAATTCAGTCTGTGCTAAAAGAGTTTGACTCCACTTTGAGGACGAAATCCCGACTGAAATCTACAAATATCCTCATACTATCGATAAGCGGTTCGAAATTATTAATCTGGAAACCGTGTACGTACTCAAGTCCTCTTTATAAGTATGAATTTAGGAGTACAATTCTGAAGTCTTTTGCCGAATATTGAGATTATCCGGTTAACATAAGAAGGGATGTCCCACCTGCACCACCTTTTGCAAAAAACATTGGAAAGACTATTGAAGTGCCCCTTTCCCATACACTTTTTAAACAGACAAGTTCAGAAAGCAAAAGGCAGTATGATTAATCATTCAGTTGGACAAAACATCAATGGAATATGACGTCATAAAATCTCTCAGCCAGATAAGAGAGTGACTCTGTATAGGACAGGCAAATGTCTTACTAACCCCTGGCTGTAACATCAATACACATCCTGTTTGGATCCCACCGACGGTTTTGTGTAATTACTGGAATTTTTTGTGCTGTTACGAACTATTCGTTGAATGCAGAGTCCAGCTTGGTAGTCCAACCTAAACATTACCATAAAAATACTGAATCTGGCAGCAGCTAAAGAAAAAAATTCGGGACTGAATTTTCCTTTTTTGTGGAAGTGCTCGTTAAACTACTCTCAATTAGGATTAAGAGACAAGAATCTGGGAGGAATTTAGGCATACTGCTTCGAGGTTGACCGTATAAAAAGGATTCAGTATTCAATCCTCATCCTGAAAGGCAAGTCACACCGACAGCAAGCAGACTTTTCGTAATCTTCTTCGTACCTCTCTGCGAAGTCAAGGGAGAGGGGGAGAAAAAGTATGTGAAAGAGGAAGAAGGGAAGTGTCAGCAGTGGCCTGTTTTCGCTTACCAGCCCTGCTGTATGCAGTAAGTAAAGCGACCCGGCTGATGGCACCACGTGACGGCCGATGTGGCGTGAGTTTATCTGTGTATGTGCGATTCATGGTTGTACGTGGGCTGGGATACCGCCATGGCGTCAACACCTAGGCAGGAGGAATATTAGGGCCCTCATCCAAAGCTTCCAGCCCAAAAGCCTGACCACAAGGCGGCGGTGTTTGCAGAACAAGTCGCCACACATGTTTGAAACCCAACCTGGAGTGCCGGGGGACTGTTCCTCAGACCTCCAACCATTGACCAACATGGCATGAGAGACTATGCAAGTGTCACACGGACACCCATCAGTATAGCTCAATGGGTCACGGAGGTACACAAACCATCACACCACGGTAAGGTCCAGTCTCTTCGTGACGGGAGTATGTGAAGTTTTTATGAAACAATCCGTTTGATCCCGCCCTAAGCCGACCTTAGGCGCATACTGTAGCGATACTAATCCACGAGAAAACTTGCTACAAATATGTTTTTTGACTTTGCATGTCTTACTCAGAGGTCGTACATGAATACTTATGAAACCTTTAAAACTTCTAGGAATCGCAAATCTTCATTATGGAAAATGGTACGGTTTCAATGGGCCTTTCAGGCAGGCGAAAACCTCAGCCTGTGAGGCGATTTTCTGGCACATGCTAACTATACGAAGTAGTGTGAACATATTTGGTCTATATTAGGCCGATTGTGTGTGCGACAACGAATACAGGAATTATGCATGGCTGAATATTGCTAAAACACCATACAACCCGCGACATATCGTGCGCTTCAGCAATATTTAACTCGCTTCCATTCAAACTTCAAAAACTGCTTGTCATCAGAATGACTGCGTTTCCAGTCAAATAAGCTCGATATAGTTGAGCACCTGAGACTTGTCGAAGTTGGTGAACGGAGTTGCTGTGTTTCGAAACGCGTAATGCTGGCGAAAAGTGAAGTGATAAGGGGGTCCGTACAATGACATAATCGGAGTCATGTTGCGTACTCCAGAAAGAACGATACTCCTTGTTTGAGCCTCCCCATTGGTAACTGATGGCAACATGATCCAAGTGCGTCCATGACTGGCTTCCGGTCGGTGACCGCAAAATAACTCGATTTGAGCATTTGTGCCGGAAGTTAGCACTGGCCAGTTCAGCACACAACTGAAGAAGTTACCCTTCATTATCCGTACGTGCAGCACCGACTCCAAATCTGCCACCTGACTATGCTTCTTCCGGAGTTATTCATCCAAATCGAGCGTTCATATCGCAGGCTGGGATGACCATAACCGCTCTTCTTTCTGACCGAAGCAGTCCCGACAGATCTCGATAAAACCCGTCCTTCTCAAATGCGTATGCTGATATGAAAAATAAACGCCATTTGTCGCATCAGCCTGCATCGATTTTAATTGAACTAGACAACCACACAACGCAAGGACGACTGTTTACTGGATTCCAGTTCAATAAAGCGCTTTCAACCTTGGGATTTAGTGCAACTACCACACTGTAGATACCAGGAGCCATTGCGTCAGGATCATCAGATACCCGAAGAGTGAAATGTGGAACATTGAGCTCCTCATAACTAACAGGAACTGTGCTGAAGAAAAACTGCTGATAACTGCTGAAAACGGTTGTTCTATTTCTTAAGAGGAAAAGCCGCACTGGTCCTAACCCAATCTGAATATGTTGTGAGAACGTATCGGAAACTGTTGAGACTTCATTGAAAAGTTAGTCACTGGACAGGCAAACTAACAGGCTAACTTGTGCGTGAATTAGTATCGCTGAGATGTGCTCAAAAAAACTTCGATCAATTACATTTCCAAGGACATACACAAACTACAACTACCATTCATTCGATATTGAGTTGTCATCATGCTTCAGTACAGTGCAGGCTTCCGAAAAGTCCAGACTCGACAGAGAGGGATATACTAAAATGTGGAATTGGCAGAGCTAGATAAACCGTGAAACCTAGGTAGAACACTTCGGTTGTAATATTGCAGATATTCTCTACTTAGAAAGATAAAAAGATAATCGTCCAGCTGTAACACCCTTTCGGTGCCTAGCTACCATGCCACCCAAAGGGAGCACGAAGGCTGGGTTCTGCCAGGTTACCCAAGCCTAGACAGGGGAAGTCGAGAGGCGTTACTGTTTATATTTTCGCCAGCATGGGACTGTGACGAAAAAAGAAAAGTCACGTAAAGAAAACGAAGTGTAGTCCGTTAGGACATTTTGGCTGATGACGGACGGTTGGATGATGGGTTAAACACGTACTGCGTGAGCTACTAAACGTTAAACTCAAGGAATTTAATGGAAAGTCTCAAAGGGTGCCAACAATTTCCGTGCAGGGACTTACCATTGTTATGTCACCAGGACCCGCATTCAACTGTGTCCAAGTGTCGAATAGAACGAAAAATGAGGAAACAAAAAGCTCCTCAAAAGGGGTGAGCAATTGGTTCCGTGGTTGAAAGAGAATTGGGTAGAAGGTTTTGTTGAGTGAACTCAAGGTTTTCGGATACCATCGAGGTAGCGGATCCAGTTGACCTAATCAACAATGCATAGAACGGAAGAACTGCAGTGGTGTTTTGACACTGGCATTCGATATAGTTCGGTTTCAAGTTAAACATGCCATCAAAGAGACGAACTAGCTGGATAGGATAACAGCCTTCATCAATCAGATTTGCCAGTGCGTTATGACTACCCTGAACATAATAGACGGTTGATTGTAAAATGGTAAATATACAGAGCAGAAAAGTAATACGGATGTAGGGCGCAAAACCACATATTCTCTCTCTGGGAAAAATAAAAGCAAAATTATTTGTCGGGGGATGGTTCAGTTATCAACGTTGAATAATGCACACCATGGAATATGAGGAACCCACATTCAGTTGAAGAATATCATGAGAGATTCTGATAGAATTCAGTCGAATCTCCCGATAAAACCGAGTTGGGGTGCTAATGAGTGTATTCCGAGTAAAGCTGTTTGGTTTTTTGATGTACATCAACAGCACATCGCAACAAAGGGTCAAGCGATCTAGACTCTTGACAGGGAAGTTGAAAACGGTACCTTTGAGCTTGGTGTTGGGGGTCAATGGTCATGGTCAACATGCATTCATACGATAGCGTATTTGTTTATCATGTGGTCCAGCGTTGGTGTTTCTAGGGTGGCCACTCAGAGGCCAATGGTGTTTCACAAGACACTTCCTCGTCTGACCGCGTTACTCAATTTTTATAGAGTAGTGAGATTTCAAAGCATTAATTTTTGATATTGTCCGGGAAAGGTGACTGAGACGACACACCAACCAGTATTTTGGATTCAGTAGAACTTCGCTCAGTGCGGAACAAAATAAAGAAAGCACACACTTACGAGGCACTCCGAGCACATCACAGATCGTTTTCACTAGCTCAGCTGCGACGGCAACTAGAGGGAAGAGAGGCTGAATGACATCAATTCTAGGTGGCTGATCATAAGACAACGTATCTAACGTCTTTCGGCGAACACCACGAGCCCATGATCCGGGATACAGATTGAGTGCTCGACTGTTAGGTGTCTTCGACTCTCTGTTGGAAACAGCACTTTTGCTTGGGCGCAACTTCAATCCAGTATCAGATAAAGGTGGGCGCAATGTGCTCAGGTTTCGCTGCACAGCGGGCTGGTAGTTCAACATTTGTTTTTTCAGAGATGAGTAGTGTCGGAAAAATGAGTACAAGCAATTGTAGCCCAACCGTCCTGGGACTGGTTGGAAGTCATCCAAAGGGGTTTTCGGGTGCTATGGGGAGAATGATAAACCGGAGATAAGGCAACCGACCGAGTCATGACAAAAAACAATCATATACACAGATGGTCATCCTTCTGCTATCCTTTAAAACAGCACGGTTTTAATAGCCTATCTGCATTGTGCGTTTCTGTCAGCTAAAGGACTTTTTGCAGGACAGCTAGAGGGATAGTAGTGCATCCAAAAAATTGACTCTCTGAAGCTCGGATGCCTCAGATAAGCGAAAGACTTGATCGCACAAAACGTGAGGTAATTTCTGTGAGTTAGTAGGCTTACAGTGAAAATAGTGACGGTGAAGGTAAAACAGTCTCTAAGAACCATTTCATACGCGGATAAGTTCGCTCCCTAACCAGAACAGAATATGCTTGGCATCTTGTAAAAAATCGAGTTTGTGTTTATCTTCGAAGTATGCCCGCACACGGAAAGAAAGAAAGCACAACATCCATTGACGGGTGCGTCCACATTAACTTACGAGACACCGGAGTTTTGAGCCAATTTTAAGCTAACTGAGCTCAGTGAATGTCAGTCGCTCTCCATTGCGATGCTGGAATGCTTCCAAGTGTTCCGCAATCTTTTTAGATTCTGTGGAAACGAGTTTATAACCAGCCACAAAAGGTGAGCACCGTTTAAAATGTGGGATACAAATAAAAAAATTTGTAGAATGCTAAGAAGCGACCGGTCATTATGCGCTGTGTACTGTGTCCTTCGTGTATGATCAACAATGACGGGTAGGTCTACTTCAAGCTGATTTGACAAAGCTACTCAGTTTACCAGATGCACGTTGCGATTGAGTGACAAGTGTTTATTGCAGAATATCCGTCACATTGCTCATCGGCGTTCTTACCAATAGTTTTTAATTAACATAAATAATTTCCAATATTGGGGAGTCAAACCACTCGCTTCTCCGAAGCACAGCTTTGGAAAAGTATCTCTCCGCGATGATAAATTAAGCAGTTTAGAGGAAGATGAAGTGGCGGAGGGCAGAGAGCAACAGATTGGTTCGAAGATAACTGGAAAGGTCACACGATACTGATTTCACTTAATGAGTCTTGGTGAAATTAGCAACTAATGTTTAGGTCCAGTTGCGGAAGCGTTACATTCCTAACGGGACTAAACAAACAGAAGTACTTTCAAATGTGAACAGGCATAATACATTTCTTTAGAAATTGCCTGCATCACTCGAGTCATTCAGCTAGCACATTAAACCGAGGAATGGTTGGATTTCCAAGAATACCCGCCCCCCTTAGAAGCAAGTAATTTGACAAGATCCCCTCGCTGAAAGGAATCATCGTATTGCTATGACCCATTTGGAAGTAAACGAATAAGTGCTGAGGATAGCATTTTGACTGGATTTTCACGGCTACTAGAAAAATAACCAGGGAACGCGAGCTACCTACTCTAAATCCCATCTGGATAAAAAGGAGTTCCGGCTTATTCGGATCGGCCAGAGTAAGATCCAAGTCCGTGGCACCGAGTTGACATAGGTCATCCAGTTTTTCTAGTCCCGTTCGCGACTGTAAAGGAATGAAAACGGACAAAAGACAATATAGAGGAAGCCTGGGCGAAATAGAGGGCAGTAATTCATTGATGACGAACCGTACGACTTAGAAGCATAAATGGGATTTGGCATTGTGTTGTTAGTGATCTGAACAAGGAAAAATGGCCGTTGAGAAGGGCGACAATTCTAGGAAGGGTACCCAAAGTTTACTGTTAAGGAATGAACCACAGCAAGCAAAGACCGCAGGATGAAATACTGTTACACATCAGCAATAATATATTTTAGGAGAGCATCAAATTTTGGGAATTCAATAGGTTGGATTAAATCTGTCTCAGCAGTCAGTGATACCATGTATAAACCTACTACATATAGGCTCCTTTACCTCGAACAAATCTGAAAACTTTGCGTCCAAGGTCTTCAATTCGCTATTCCCAAATAGCTTACTAAAAAAACTGGCACTTACTTCCAGTAAAATTTTATCCCGTGTGAAATAAAAAGTTGGGCTAGATTTCAATAAGAAAACTCGTCTCCAATTATCACGGCCTGCCACCGCCGGACGGCTGGATTTTACCGTAATGCAACAGTTTACCTGCATGTGGCTCAGTAAACTACTCTGGAGGTCGCTCAGATTCAAAGCCTAAGAAAAACGGAGGAGAAATGATATTACTCAGCCATCATTAAACCGGGATGCTCAGGTAAACAATTAGATGATTTAAATGCTTCTGTGTCAAGTTGAGTTGTCGGCGTATCCAACGCTGTCTGAGTGTGTGTATGAGAACAAATCAGGCACCAGCAGGTCCACCATACACAGTAATGTTTATAATAGCGATGTGACAGGCTGTTCATTCAGTGTGCAATCCGGTCTGGTAGGAACATCTATCCATTCACTCATTATTGTCGAACGAACGGACCAGTAATAGGTGCAAAAACACTGGCAAGTGAAATCCACATCAATAATAATAATAGTGCCGACAGATTTGAAGATATGCTATAAAAATTAACGCTGTAATTTCACATTTCCAACCATCCCGGTAAACAAACTGTTTTTGGGCCTCACATGGATCGGTTAATTAAGCTCCCACCTATTACCAAAAATGAACTGCAGATTCAAAAGGAAGCATTTCATAATGGACCACAAATACAGTCCCGGGACCGCAATCTAATAGCCCTATTTACAAAATGAATTTGCCATTTCACGTATAAATCTCTCTTTAAGTTGGCTGAAGCGGAACATACGTTACACAATTTCAAAGTAGGCATAAGTTTTGACGATAGCAATGGATCTTTGAAATCTCAGCAAATGGGGGAATTCTGGTGAGGCAGATGTACTAGAAATGTGAATAGTGTTCGAACTCAAAGCGACTGATCAAACCTCTTACAAAAAGGTTTTTGGCACGGTTTTGTTATTCACATACCTGTAAACATTATCGAGATATAAATTATATCGAGACATCATTCTCACCTCCATTGTCACTATCGACAGAATTGCTCAACTGCCCTAAGCAATCAACAGGCTTGAGTATCAAGGAAGAAATACTGAAGGCACCGAAAGAAACCGAGCTTTATTTATCCATACTGATGCGGACAGCCCGGGTACCCGGGCTAACGTCATCAAGCAACGACTGATGTAGCATAAGTTTGTTTTATCGATGTAACCCACACTCGTGCGCTATTTGAGGTACTGCCATGGTGCCCAAACTTGAACAGGAGGAAGATTAGGGTTCACACCAGAGTTCTGTTTGGATGTCTACATAAAGGTCAGCAGTTTTCAACGTAATGTTACCAGGGTAGTTCATATTTATTGGGATAGGTCACCGAATATGTTCCGACGCCAAACTGAAGGACCAGGAGATTTTGTTTACCCACCACAGTGTTCGCCAGCCTAAGATAGTGACCCCAAGTTTCTTACTTCGCTGGAGTTCTTCGTGGAATCCGAAAATAAGATACCAATCTCCTTCCGGTGCAAACACTGCGGCTTCTAGAGGTAAAAACACATTATCACATTCGCCCAGCCAGCCGTCCCAATTCGTCCATAATATAATAAATTCCTGGTGCACGTCTTCGCAAGACCACAAGCTTCGGGTTTTTTCCGCGCCGGTATCTTTAGCTGCGTGGAATTTGTTGTCACAGTAAACAGTAGCAGTGGAAATTCGCACAGAAGATTTGACAAAACTTTGACGGCCGACGGTCTATAAAGGTTGCTTCGAGCGTTGTGATCAAAAATGCCCCAAGTATGGTAATGTTTAGTATCATGATGAACATCATGGACAGTGTTACTTATCAAGTTATGTAATCGTGACACAATCACACAGACCTAAACAGCTCTAAGTAACCAGGAAAATTACTCATTGCGGCAATTGAAAAATTCTCCAAAGCGCGCAGTGGCCAGATGCCACTTTGTCAGTCGGGCCAACTCAGATGCGGAAAATATACAGTAGCATAAACTGCGGTGGTATGATCATGTACCATGGATGCCGAATCATCGCCCAACGAAACGGCTAAGTGTGTCACACGGTGCGAAGTACAACTCAATGGAAGAGTACAAAAGAAATTACGAAAACGTTCGATGTTATTGGTGTGGAGCATCTCCCAGGTTGGGGTCGACGTTACCCTTCTGTGACTGGCTGAGGATGCTTCGAGACAAGCTAGCCGAAGTCGATGTTCATGCTGTTAGTTTCCATTCAGGTTGTCTAAGGGAGCTGTCGGAAGTGTAGATACATAACAATAATTGTACTGGTTTAACACCAAATGTAGTTCCACGTCCACTTATATCCCACTTCCATTCTTTTTCATACCAAAACAAACTTTGTGGTTGTTTGGAAGCAGAGGGATTAGGAAAACCGACGTTAGGTTGGTGAGGATGGTGATTACAGTCTGTTAGACTGTGACTGAGGGTCACAGATGTGGGGGTTACATTTGCTTTAGGTAAGTAGACCGACAGTTATGTCATCCAGCCCCTACTGAATGAAATAAGAAACTTCGCCAGCTTATCTCAGGCTGTTTGATAGAAAACTAATCCCAGTTACCGATATTATTATTTTCCTTATTATAACGTAGAGCTGTGGCAGCAACAACAGTGATATAAAAATCATTCGTCTGCGTTCTGCTAATCCCGACTTAAAACTGTCACCTTGACGTTTGGTCGGACTTGAATCCTGCAATGATCCCACAGGTTACACTGATTGGAAATTTATCCCACAAGGTTCAACCATGCCGAGAAGGCCAAAGGGGAGCAGCCATGCCAAGAACAGCGGGACGCCGGACTACGAATGACCGTGTTATGACGCGGCCTGCGCGCAAACTCATACTGTTACTTGCAATGAGAGTGTCAAGGCAGTAAGGCGTTTCACTCAGGCGACCAGCATGTCTATATATATATGGAAGCAGGGATTCTGCCTTTTCCAGAGGAAGGAGGGGTTAGAAAAGGTCGTCCGATCGCCAACCGGTCGACTATGACCGCCGGCGCATCATTCAGTACGGTCGAAATACATTTAAAACCAAAGAGTCCGGTGCTGCTCAAAAGGCACCTGCTATGCACAGCTGCATCAGGTTAGGCAAGCTCTCTGTAGCCGAGCAGGTCAGACTATTGAATTATCGGCTCCGGGCAGGATTCCAGAAGAACGCCCCATTGCCCGTTGACTCGCAGGTCAGACTTTTTGGGCAGAGGCTTAGGGCTGGGTGCCCGAATGGAACTCTACTTACTTCCACTGCCTTGTGGGCCAGACTTTTGCGTCAAAGGCTCAAAGTGGGTACCTCAACAAAACCCCCTTCTTCGGCCTGGGCGACCGGAAAGTATCATTTGCCCGCATAGTTCTTTGTCAACCGATGTCCTTCCCTAACCACTTCCCACTACACAATCATACGTTGCTGGGTCATTTGACTGTCAGCTATACTACCGATGTGCCTTATGAACCCTGATGCCTATTAACAATAGACAAAATGATGTCTTGCTAAATCCACGAGATACTTCCTAGGAGTTTTCAACGTCCTTACTGTATGCCTAATTGGCAAACAATCAATGCCCGCCGAAAACTTATACTTCTTTAAAATTGATGTGTGGTGTGTCTCTGAAATAAGCATACAAGGTCCAAGCGTGTTCATCCATCTTAAAATGCCAAGGACGAAATCAGTCATTTCCCGTTTCACCTTCAGAGTGTCCGGTGATCTTGAATCGTAGAATATATGGCGTGGGGCTTCCACTCAGGCCGAGAGCTGAACAGTCGACTTTGCGCCGTCCAGTTATCCATATCGATCAGGTTCAATGCTACTCGATATAACAAACGTGTATGTTCGTAATGAGGAATATGCCCCAGCGGACTGCAGTTCTGAAGCCTGGCTCATTCGTCAAGCAAAAAGCACTGACAGTGTGATCATTGCAGGCGATATGAATGTACAAGTCAGCCGTCTGAGCTGCTTGGAATCACATCTTGGCGGTCGACTCGGAATCGATGCTCGCCGCATAGACAACGGAGAGCGACTCGTCCAGTTGTGTGTTGATCATAAGTTGTTTCTGAATATTACGAATTTTCAATACAAACGCTCGCATCAAGTAGCCTGGCGACCACCAAGTGCAAATCAATCATGGACTCAGTTGGATCACGTGACCATTAGCCACCGGTGGATGGCCGCAATTCAAGACTTTCGCTCCTTCTGAAGTACACACACTGACTCCGATTACGCAATGGTGCGTGTATGCCTAACAGTTCGCTTCCTTCAGGTGCTTGCAAGCCTGCAAGGAACATGCCAAACCACCATCTTCAGAGAACTGCCATAGCTCGATGTGAGCTAGCTCAACTACTCTCTACAGTTAACAACTGCATTGGTAGCGAGTACGCAGATGAAGCATGGCAAAATGTGAAGAAAGTTAGGCTAGGGTCGTCCAGTGCTGTCTGTCCGACTTCTCCAATTTGACCACAAGACTACTGGATGTCGTCGAGATCGCTATTCATGATTGATTCCAGGAAGTCCATACCAGTAGGCAACGAGTACGACGGCGCACGCATATCCCTCAAACGCCAAATGGTGAAGAGCCTGAGGAAAGACCGAGAGCTCTGGTGGACATCGAAATCTCGGGAGATGGAGAAGGCTTTTGCCACCGGAAACAGCCGTGCCCTATATCAGCTGATACGATCGACTGGCTCTAGGAAAGCAGTGGTCAGTCAAGCGCCGCCAGCTGACCGACTTCGTCGAAGAACCCTTTTCGCAACACAACGCGAAGGACGGAAACGATCCAGGGGAGATCAAACAATGACTTGGCAGAGAAGTACGGAAGCGATCGCCAGCAAACTCAGCTGCGCTGATCACTGCCGTCTCCCTGGATGGGAACCCTGAGACGGGACACATCGACAGTTAGAGACGCTGTCAGATCTGGCCCAGTCACACCCTCAGTGGCCCTCACATATCCGAGTTGTTGCCTTCAATGCACAGCTCCCTTCCCCATCTCTCTAATGAAAAGTCCACTGAGGCCCAAGTATGTACGTATGAATTATATCAGCTACCCCACCTCCCCAAATCATTGGTGAACGAAGCTGAGACATCTATAACCATTGCACGGCATTGTACGCGGTTTTTTACAGTTGATGACGACGATGTGTTTCGATAGTCTCTATTCACCTTTCTTGCCTGTTTATTTAACGTTTATGGGCCTGTCCGTAAAGACGATAACTTTTGTTAGTTAAGCGTATTTCGTTGATCGTTCTGTGTTCCAATCCCCAGCCACCCTCCAACTATTCAGACCGCCAACGACTAAGCATGCATTCCCTTCTCAGAACCGTTGCCTCAACTGTCCAACCACCCATCTCTCAGATCGAAATTTAAGAGGTGCAGAGTCAAACAGACCTGATTTTAGCATACAGTAATCTACATCGCGAGCGCCACGAGAATCAAAACGATAAACTTCTCCCTTGCTTTGCCAGTTATTGTGTCATTAAGGAAAAGGTAGAGCCGATAACAAGCAGTGATCAACACGGTCAATATAAATTCAAACGAGACGCCTTTATTCGATACAGTTTCCGCACACCTGCACTATTCGCCAAAAAGGCAAGCACCATCTGCAGCTGTTGTAGCTTTAGGCGAATGAGCCTGACTGAACGGATAAAAAATCAGCTAAGTCAGATATGTTCGCCCTTCAATTTCATGGTACATTGGCAATGTCAGATAAGGTGCACTCTAGCTATCAGAGTGCATTGTCGCATGCATCATTCCAGCTAAGCCGTTCACTCATTCGACAGGATCACACAATTTACTACACCTACATGTTTAGGCATTAGAGGCATTAGATCCAAGGAACGACCGATCAGATTGTGGCAATACGTGTTTTTTTATGTGGACGACAGCGGGGAATAAGTATAGCAGACTAATGGCATCGGAAAAACGGAGGTGTCGATATACGAAAGCATACGATGTCATATTGGGCAGCAAGTCGAAGTCCGTCTAGTTTTGGAGTCGACCGATGAATAAACTCTACACAAGAGCGTACTATCCAGGAAGAGAAAAGCCTCGAAAGACACTATCCACAGGTCACAAGTATAAGCACTTTCCAAGGATGGCGACATAAAGCTGTTTAGGTGCAACGGAGTAAAAGAGCGGTGATTAAGATACGTTTACTGTTGTGAGTAATCGTCATCAAACATCATGTCCGCTTGTTTCAACAAAAGGTCTGTTTTAGTTGTCTTGCGCACATAATCCAGATAGCAGTTATTTAATTATATTGCAAAATACTACCCAAGAGCTTCTTTGGCTACTGCAGTGACCCTGTGAAAAGTAGTTCTTTTGCGTGTATGTAAACAGACCGGCCTAAGCTGGTTGATTCTTGACTAACTTGGGCTATCACTCAGAATATCCCTCCGGCAGTAAACGTTTTGGGGTAAGCAACTAAGAAATACGCGGTCAGTGTTTATTCGTTAAAAGGATCTAAGCGTGAAACTTCTTGGCCCAGTGTATGACTTGATGAAACCTTTATGATTGTGCTGCCTTATTAGAGGAGAAGGGAATCAGTAACGGTTGGCTAAATTGTGGTGCACCAGTAACAGATCGTTCGGTCTGTCTGATGATAAACGCCATTCATATGGTTCTTGCACATCATATTGGCTCATTCTGTGCGGTTTAGAAGGGATTGTAAATCCAAGCTTGGCAACAGGTTATATATTCCTTTTGCCAAGCTTCACAACATATATCCAGCTGTCGCGTTCAACTCTTAATTTTCTTCCTGGGGCTCTTACAACTCATGTTGACAGCATGAACACAGATACTTATATGGTTGCTAAGATGATCCAGAGATACAGGTAACACGCTCGACGATGTTAGTGGCTCAGTGCGCTCCACATCGTACCGGACTGCTCTTCTGCTTTGGTAAGTAAGAGTACACTTGGACAGCCCAAATATACTAGCCCAGAAACCTAGTCTAGAACGTCTAGTGGTGCATATAGCATTTGGCGTAGGTGGATAACACAACAGGCTTTCAGTGAATCGCTCATATAAATGAGTAGTGCAGTAGCTCGAATTCCGTACATACCAGTGCTTGACAGTTTATTTACATTCGCTGACGAATACAGCACTCTGGAAAGGTCTCAAATTAAGGGTGATGAAATGGAATGTGAAAAGTGCTACAAGGTAGCTATCGCTAACCTCTTCGTCCAACGATACGCGGAGTTCATCTGCCAAGTAAATGAGGTAGGCTTGCTGAAGTCTGGACAATCCTGCGGATACATCGTTCCCGGTTTGGCAAACTCGGATTGAGTTGACACAGTTTTTGGGGACAGTCATTTTGGGCACATCTTGGACGTAGAAGGTGGAGCGCCCACCAATTGAGGTTACTTCGTTTCGGAACACCCCTGGATCACGACGAACACCATCTGTTTCAGAGCCGTCTGGATTGGGATTTCGCTCCAGTGGAGTAATGGGGTGTCGAAGCTGGGGGAAGTACTGGGTTGACCGGAGAGTAGAGAAAGAGGAAATGAAAGAGAAAAACGCAAACTTGATAGTTGAGCTCCAAAAAAATATTGACCGGAAAAGGTAGTGAAGCCGTAGAAGGCTATAGCACTTCCCTCCAACCTACAGAAAAACCCTGCATGCTCATCACCCAGTCAAAGTTTGTTTTTATGGTCCTATCCAGCACAAATCATCATGGCATTACGGAAGAAACTCACACAAAACGTGGTATCTTAAAATGATTTAAATTTAAAATGCAAACTATTGAGAACCGTGAATCATACAAAGGTACGCTTAATAGGGCACACAAAACCTTGAAATTGCTGAAACGGGCCGATATTCCACATATTTCACTATTGTATCTACTAGATCATCTAATAATAGAAAACTATATGGTAGTTCTATACACACTTCAAATGGTTCAGTTGAATCATAAGGGTATTTCTACAGAATGTTTGACACTTCGAACCACGCTAGGCGGTTGACCCGTATTGGTAGCGTATTCCGAAAAAATCCTATGTTGTCGGTCCACAAAAATTCCACACGTTTTATTTGAGGTGGAATGACCAACGGTAAATTTTCCTCGTGGCATTGCACGAATAGACGATAAAATAGTCACGCGTATTCACTAGTATTCTTTTCGATCTTAACTCTTGAAAATGTAATGATACGCTACCAGTCGATGCAAAATGACACTTACTTGCTTGAATATGAACTGCGTGTAACGAAATAACAAGCTGCTGGTAATTTCCCTGATATGTTAGCTTTTTATCATACCAGAGAACAAGAACTTGATCCGGTTCAGCAAAAGTAAGTTGTGCATATGTTTTACTTCCACACCTTAAACACAGTAGTTTCTAAAGCTGAAAGGTTTTTCCCGAAACTATTAAAGACATAACATCTGCTCCTCCCTGGAGCAACAGCTTGGAATTGCTTCGACATTGGCGGCTTCAGCTGCGTGGAATCGACACCGAAACTGTTGAATCTTGCAGTACACGCCTACGCGAAAGACTTCTCGTGGTTTTGGTCGGCGACGGTCGGTAAATGTTCCCTTGAGCGTTGAGGTCGAAGAGTGGACAAACAACATGGACAATGTCAGTGGTTGAATTATGCACGGCTGGCAACACCATACAGTTCAAAAGAGCTATACTGAACCGACAAATGTACTCAGTCTGAGATAATCATTCAGGTTCTGTTCACATAGCTGAACAATTTAGGTTGCAGTGCAACCTGCATGTTTTAAAAGTATTACAAGGATGAGGATTCACGAATTAGTGGAATAAAACTTCAACAAACTCTCACGTTTATCTTCACTGCTCAGTGGATCATAAACGAAAAGAATGAGGAATCTCATCGTGCGGCAATTAAATTGGACGCTCTGGAGACTCCAACAACCACGTTGTTACAGAGGGTGATCGGGACATGTAAAATATGTGGAATCGCTGCACTAGGTACTTGGGATCGTAGTACTCTCTTGGGTATGCATCGGCTCAGTGTGGGCTTGTTGCTTGGTGGGTTCCTTAGAACAGGGTGCTCGATGTGATAGTCAAGTTCAGCGTGCAAGGTAGTAGCGACACAATGGCCATCAGCTGAGCAATATTAAGTTTATCCGCACACAAGTAATGGACCAGCACAATCCTACAAAAGACCAACACCAACCGTTAGTCCAAAAACGAGGTAACTCGCACTCAAAGGTCATGTACTTGTATGCGAACAGGGTGTTGGACCATTCCGACTAACACGATGTTTTGAAAATCCCTGATTCTTAGTTGGCTGAAACAGTCTTTGGAAACCTGTAAAACAGAGCATCACAGGAAAAACAACAATATAGATGAGACGAGGGTAATTGTAACTAAAATTTGTTTTGAATTTCCCCAAGTTGGACTGTCCGTTACTGCGAAATTTCAGGAATGGGACTGGAGATATATAAAACCTTCTTGAGCCTAAACTGCACCGCATCAAACCTCAATGATGTCACTAAAAAAGCAAGTAGGTAGACATTAGCGAAAAGAGACCCCAGCATATAATAAGCGGACGTTCTTCAGTACACTTTGTGTGAGTTTTGTGGGACCGTTCGAGAGTCGGCACTCAACGGTTGTTACACACGAATTTACAAAATAGTCTGAGTAGTCTGACACGAATAACAGGCTGATTTGCTTCGACACCGGAATAAGCTAAATACTGTTGTGCTTTCGAATGCGCCATTATCATCAAAAGACAAAAATTAGAACCAAAACTGCAATTTAAAAGATCTCGGGAAAAGCCACCAATGCGTCGTGTGAAAGGAATGGAACAATAGCTATGGAAGGGCATGTTCTATCATAAATTCTCCGATGCTATATCCTCGGAGCTGACCTATCATTTGTAATATCTTTGGCGTTGTTGCTAAAACTTTCATTATTCCAGCCATCGAAGTTGTACTGCGAATAGTTCGAGCAGCGTAGGGATTTCGATCCTCTGGGCAGCTGTACATCGAATGACAGTGCACAAAGTGTGGAGTTGCCAGGCTACAGAGAACCCCAAATGAGCCCGGCGCTCTGCAAGCTGACAACACTATCGGTTAATAGTTATACGGATTTGAGAAACTGTCCTCCAAGCAATCAAGTGAGCTCTTCACGGAAGGCTATTTCGGGCTTCGATTATCTAATTCGCAACGCTCTGTTGTTTGGTCAATAGTGCAAACGAAAATCGAACGACCCCAGCGCCAGTCAGACAGTGGACCAATCACGAGCAAACATGACTGAGCACCCACTGAAGCGCGCCAATAGCGGCGAACACAACGCCGCCTTTAATCTAATGAAGACCCATGATTTTTACAAGTAAACCGAGATTTTCCTGAGTTGAGTTGAACTCTTTTAGATAGACTTTCTGGACCACTACACAAAGCATCGTGGGAGATCACATGACATTATTCACATGACATTTTATTCTCGGATATATAGCCCGGAAGGCTGATCTACCCCTGATTAAAACGATTTAACCGAATTAATTTGTTAAGGTGTAAAACGCTATGCAAGCATAAATATTGTGAGATTTCTTGGCGATCTGCATACATAACTACAGGTCACTTACTATGTTCAGCCTTCGTAAATTTATGTCATTCAAGTAAAGCGGCAGTCTTTCAGCGAGTTTACCGCTCTGTCTTGACCGATATAGGATCACATAAAGCATATCCAGCAAGAGAGACACGACATCGAGCAACAGCTGGTCAGTCGGTGAGTTGAATTCATCCGCCGAGGAGTCAATGGATGCAGACGAGTCGAAACGTGTCAGTGGAGTGCGCGCGGAAGTAGAGGAGATTGAGGAAAGACTGATGGATCCCACACGCGAAAGTACATTCCGCATAGTGTTTGAGTTAGTAGTGGTCGTTGATGTTGGCGTTTCGACTCGTGCGGCCTCTCCGTGAAATTCGTGGACCCTGATAGTTGATCAAGATCAAGATTAAGTGGGAGTGGAGAAGTCGTCAGTACGCGGCTCTCATGCAGCCGCTTTGTACCAATAATTTACTGACACTAATTAAAAGAAACTGAAAACTGCTGCCATGCTAACACTGGCATCATACACTCCTACAATGAACTGGGAAAATTACCATTTAAGCAGTGCTTCTGAAGAGCTCCATGACTCTGTGTACTCAAGGAGTTATCTAGCAAGCCAGAAACAGCACTGTAAACCGAAAATTGAGATCAAAGTGAACACAGACTATTAGGTAACAAAAGAAATAAGCGCTGGTAATAGTGAGTCGGAGGAAAAGGGACTGGATCGCCGTACGAAGGCGAGTATTTTAGAGAGGTATTTTGGAAAGGATAATCGATAAAAGGCGTGACTCGTGTATGGGCCACACAATGTGCAGTAGAAGCTTTCAGCACAGGAACTTCAAATAATAGGTTTCTGAGTAGAAGTATGGTTCGTTTAAGCTGTTACACAGCGGAGCACTAAGTATCCTCAGAAGTGCACTACATTCTCCATTTTATGGGTCATACTCCGGGTTGTTTTTCTCAGCACAACATCAACGACCGTGATCGTGTAGAGATCGAACGAAATCACCTGGTGAGGCAGACGGGTGCACTTAGGGTCCCGGTTGTCGCCCAATTCATGATCCGAATCTGGACCGAAAAGGTCCTATGCACTGTGCGCGGTGGTAAGTAATGCAGCCTGCACAATACAAAAATATGTACCAGGTTTAAATAGCTGTCCATACAGACAAACCCTCCCATCTATCGCTTCCAGTATCCCGTTGTGTTCACGATCTGTATTAGAACTACGGTTTGCTTTCTCAGGTTTAGATAGAGCACAACACGAGCTCCTAAGAGTTATAACTTGAGTGCGTTGTCTTTCAGTTGGCTTAGAGTCATCGGAACATTCATGGACGATGGGCCGATCGAATAAGAATGACGTGAACGCAATTCAAATGAAAGCTGCATCTAATTGGAAAAAATCACAGCTGTTTTGCAGTTTTGCAACCGGAAAACTGTTAGGAAAATCGATCAAAATAGAAGTAGGTCGAAGCAGAATCCATCCCACAAACTCAAACACGTGTCCAACATACCCTGAAGTAGTAACAATGAAACCCACTTGTGTCGCACTTCAGAATGAAGCAGAAATTTTGGCCACTGTCCAGATTGCCTACACTATTGACCAGCGCCAACATGAGCAGAACTGGAGCTGACTCGTCTATGTTTCAGCTTAACGAGCAAAAACAAGTCAGAACATGACGACTATTTACATCAGGGTGACGCGACCTCATTCGCCAACCCTACCCGATAAGTAGCATGTGGCACTAAGGTGTCGTTTGAATACACACAACATAATCAGGTTTACACAGAAATCGATGCGAAATACATAAAAGGAAGCCCCATTTCATTGTACCCTCCCACTGCTGCAGGCAATAGACCACTAAAGAAAAACAGTTCTACAGAGTGGAGTGTAGAAGCCGTGAACAGGCTAGCCAATGAAGCGAATAAAGCTAAACAGACTAAGATGTCATGATAACGAAGTTTTATTTGTCTTGTCTTCACAGGTGCATCACAATCTTCCTTGGCCCCAGTAAAAAAACCTTTGTTAGGATAGAAGACTAAATAAGTGTTATCATAAGGACTTGGTTGGCCGTAACAACCGAATATCAAGGGGCTTTGACACAATCCGAAGACTGAGGCAGCGAGAAGTTAATGAACTACTATGTCAACTTGAACAGTGAAAACGCGCCACTTAAGGTTTATCATTATGGTCCATGCCCTCGCCACAATTGTGAAGTGTTTAGTGCTGAACCTCAACCATATCGGTCAGATAACTAACAGATTGAAATATATTTTTTGTCCATCAGACTGTGTGTAGGTCACTTAAGGATTCGGTCACTGGCCAATCTATTTAGCTCCGAATGGTGTGTACGAAAGTGACGATTCTGTGTTCAGCCGAACACAACAGCATGCATTCTACAACAATAAGAGATTCAAAAAGCTCAGCCAAACGAGCCTTTTCGTCCTTACTGAGATTGACCAGGCAGGATCGGATGTGATGGTAACTGTCAAGTTCTCTACGAAGATTGACGACCAATCAGACAAACTTCCGACTAATCACCAGTGCTTAAGGGCTTGTGTGAATTGGTTAACGAATTATACTGATCAAGAATTAAACCTAAAGACGAGAGGCCGACTTTAAAGGCACGATCCATCGCATTATGAACGGTTTGTTATTTTTTAATCAAAACTCACCTATTTGCTTCCCAAAGCAAATCACTGGTAATCAGGGGCAATTGCCAATTGGTCAGTCTAGAGGGGGGGATAGTTTCCAAAGAATGCAGAGCTATATCAACTCATTATCGAGTCCATGAAGACAAAATGGCAGATGAGTGAGAGGCATTGACACGTTCCTTGAAAACCCCGGTAAGCACACAGGGATAAACCTGCATGGCTCTATAGAAGTGAACTCATTTGGACGACTAGATATCGGCATAACAGTTGAGTGAAGGCACAACTACCTAACGAATCTCATGTGAGATCATATGAGCCACCCACACCAGGAAATAACTAAAGATACCTGGCTGGCGCTTGTAAATGGAGGACGTTAAAAGTCCGCTGTCACAGATAAAATTTTTGACTCCATGGGTTCGCTGTGAAGGAAGTGCGAGTATGTAACATATTTCCCAGCAGAATAAAAATTCACACAGAAAATTCTTACTTTTGCAACCTTTCGAAGATGAATTCAGGATCAAGTTGCCGAATCACATACTCTGCATGAGGTGGACTGGACGGAGAGATGACAAGGAGAAACGACCAATAAATCAGAGGAAAAACCAAAACGCGGTAATCGAAACGGTTAGGGAAGATATCAAATTGTTCAATAAGCCAACAAGATATAAAGGAAAAGAGGAGCTTTTTGGAATTCATTCGCGTTTTACTCTAAACTCTAATAATGCAATCATTGGCTGACTGAACGGCTTTGATACGAAAGAAAACTATCGGGATGCTAAATAATCGTTTCTGCAGGCCAGGCCTTATGGATGGAACGACCGAAAATTTCACTATTCAGCGACCAATTATGGCCATTTGGCACACGCCTATATCCGAGCCTACTGCTTTCTGACAGTGTGTAAAATAAGTAATCTTCTTGCATTCAATGGATGATACAACCTCTCAACTTTCGAGCTCCAAGGACCACTTCGCAACAAGATCTTGCTCCATAGAAAATGGCCGCAACATACGCCAAAATTCAGGTGGCATTTCTCCTCATTGAAGACTGACAAACTGGTGATGATACGAATGTGTTGCAGGCGAATTACCATACATCTCCTACCGAGGAATAGACTCATTGAGGGTACTTTTCACCCCAGTTGAACAACCGCGGTATCATCATCCAAAGATGGCCCCTTGTGGGACAAAAGTACTCCGCTAGATGTCGTAACGGATGTTACATGGCACCTGACTTGCCTGCCGAATATGCGATTCGATTTTATATGTATTCGAATGAAACGTGCGACAGCTCGACTTCAGCGAAAAAATAACTTCCGAAGAAAAAAGCCTAACAAACACAATTTATCGTTAGGCTGAAAAAAACTAGTACATCACATGTTCGAGGAGTGTCTCACACCGAAACTGTAAGCACAGAAAACCCGTAGAAAAGAAAGTACTACAAGCTGTTCCAGAAAGATCAACACAACGATCAGGAGAAGCAAGTGACTTAGACAGGATTCTTAGCTCGCAAGTGCACACGTGGGTTCCAATGTCCATAACTGGCTGGTAAAACTCTAGCATTTTAGTGTGAAGGGAGGAAATTTAGACACTTCGGTGTAGAACAGTATAAAACCTGAAGTCATCATCATCATCATCATCAAAGACAGCAACATCAGTGTTGACACTGATGCTTCACTGCCGTACAACCATAAGGTTCGTCTAATTATATTTAAAGCCCTAGAGTGAAAAGAAGAGAAAAAGAGTGGGTGAGGG
>SJOL01006711.1:1023986-1047267 GCA_004794785.1 Opisthorchis felineus
ATTACCAATTTTACGGAACACGTCGCCACACATGTTCCAACCCCCAACCTGGAGGGCCAGGAGACTGTGTTCGTCAGACCTCTACCCATTGACCAACCTGGTATGAGAGACTCTGCGAGTGTCACGGGACACCCCCCAGTATAGCTCACTGGGTCACTGAGGTGCGCAAACCGCCACACCACGGTAAGGTCCAGTCTCTTCGTGACGGAAGTAGTTTCTAAGGTTTGTTTTGCCAACTAATATAATTTACGTAAGAAGTGATACGAAAGTATAAGAGAATACAATAGACCATCTGTCGATAACGAAAGGCACAAGTTGCCGCAGCGCTCAAAATACGGAACGTATTTTCACTGGCAGCCCAGACAACAATGAGATCACAACGAAATAGGAAACCGTTGCTAGCATTGGACTGAGTACGTCGATCCAAGGGTTAACCAAGGGCCTATGAAAACCTTTAGTGTTATTGTGCTATCCTCAGGTGATATGAACCGCCAAAGTTGAGAAAAAACTTTACTGGGTCTCACCGTCCTGTAAAACAATCCAAGTGAAACAATCCAACTACGTTTCGCAGGACCACGTTGAGATGGTGAAAGCAGGAACTGAAACGGACTTTAACCAACCACCAGACTGAATTGACTAAACAATAAAATCGACGAAACATACTTTCGAGAAACAAAGAACTGGTACATATGTGCCTTTTCACAGAATAATAAATGTGAGCTCTAAACTTACCAATCATTCATGATCTTGAGCAGCGACCGGATAGAGTCACGTAGTGATTTCATTTCCGTTGCCAGCTGACATTGAAGAACCAACTAGAAGGTATCAGACGGGAAGTAAAACAGAAGCTAAGTGTCGGACGAAATATGATAGAGGAGTAATAAGAACAGAGGAGCCGCAGCGAAATGTGACGCGAGTAATACTCATTCTAACCAAAGAACTTCAGTAACGTCAAAGCAACGAATAACTCAACCAAGCAATGCTTATGTACGCATGTGCCCTTGGTCAAAGTCTAAATGCAACCCCTCATCTTTGCGCGTGGTGCGTAATGGTCTTATGAAAACATATGGCAAACCTGAAACCATCAAATTCCATGCCATGTGCGCTGACTGAGAGTTTCAGTGAGCTTATACCTCCGTGTGTATGTAAGTAAATTACTTTTCAAGCATTGAAGTCATCCTCACCAAGCAATGCTCTACTGATGCGTGACTGTAGAACGTAGGAGTAAACTTGACCATTCTTCACTGATAAAGTTGAGTTTATATACATACAAGAAAAACCAATAGCGTCCACAGTTTATTTATCAGGGCTTTCCAGCAAGCTGTTACCGCCCCATTGCCATCTTTTTACACCAGAAAATGATACATGCTTCCCAATCATGTTTGAATTAATCCAGGAGGTCCGGATGATTGGTCGATGGGTAGCCAGACAATCCTTTTATGTGAACGCGATTTGAGGAAATGCTCAAGCTGGGTCAGCTGGTAGAATACCTTTTCGGTAAGAAGGTCGTGGATTTACACCCCCTTCTGGTGCGGTTGTTTGGTTTAGACTGGGTCTAGCTGAGTTTCTTAATGAAAAAAAATGTTACGTAACTTGATGCATTCCAGCGACAGAACAAGAGATCGAGCTATCGAACTGCGGAACACGGACTTAAGTAAACCGAGAGCACCATGATGAATAGATAAGCAACGCTAGGGAATAACCTTTACATCGTCGCTAATTCGCAATTCATACTTCACTGTATGCTTGTAGCAGTCGACAAACGAAGCGGTTCAGCGTGTTGATATTGCCGGTATAGATAAGTAAAAGCGAACTTCATCACTCTGATCATTATTTAGATCAGAATACCGGAACTCACACCTTCTGGTTAAAAAACATCAATTTAAGGCTCATTGATTTGCGAGTCTGAAGGTTGAGTCTGAGTCAGATTCTCCAGTATTTTAAAAGTAAGGATATATTGTATGTCCATGGAATTACAGTGCTCTTAAAAAGAGACTCGGGGTCAGTCCGATGATCCGCTGGTTGCAACCCCATACTGCTGAATACGAGGTCGCGAACCCCCCTTGAGTTCTCGTAGCGCACATATTTCGGTTGGCAGTATCTGCATTAGGTTTGTAATTTTTAACTTAACCACAGTACTAAAGAATGGTCATCAAACAGTCATCCTTAAGGAAGAGAACGAAACAAAAACTGATATTTTTGTGCCACCCAACTGGTGGTCTGGTCAGGTAGCGCGGCTGACCGCTAGTGACTAGTTAAGTTATTCTTGAGACGTCTTACGTGAAACACACGAAGGACACATCCGAAGAATTTTGATGTGCACTGACGTACAGAAAGGATAATTTTGTGGCTATTGAGACTCAGTACTTAAAAAAATATTTAACAAGGTTTATTACGACAAATTTTTTCCGAGGATACTGTTAACAAAGCTAAGAGCTTCACGCCCACATCTGATATCACACGTACAAGGAAAGGGCCATTCACGCCGATGTTGGACTATTTTCTACAAGTGACGACAAGTGAACAGTACCCAGCCTTTTCTATAGGTGAATTTACGCCTCGGGCAGAAATTCCTTTCCCTGCGACGGACGATTGCGTTGTCTATTTATTACCTAAACTGTACTGCGCTGATTACTCTAATTTTGGCTTTTTTGTAGAGATGTTATTGGCCGTTGCATCTGTTCTATATAGTTTAGCATCAGATCACGGGATTGCACAAGGTGGTCTGGTCACACACTGATCCCGTGATCTGGTTCACTGCTGACGTTGGTTGCATCACACTCGGGTAGATCAACCATGGTCCATTTTGGCAGTCTACTGAACTAGGGAATCCTGAAAGTCAAAAGGCATCAGAAAACCGTGAAACGGATGCGAAAAAGCAAGTGCTTAGTTGAGGGCAGTAGTTTCAACAGGACAGTCATGCTTAGCAATTGTTCAGGGATTACTGGCGACAATGAATCGGAATGAATGGATGGACAGTTCGAAAGAAGAGTATTTTCAATCCATTTGTTGTCCTCCTTAGACGATCTATACCTCGCTTCTTCTGTTATATTTCTCGGACCCATGCAGTGAGTACATCAATCTCCTGGTTTAAAAAATCATCCAACTTCCGACACGCTGTCAAAAGCTGACTACCTCTGAAGATGGACGTTATAATGCAACACCCCCCTCCCGCGATGGAATCGATCATACTAAATAAGCGACGACAACTAAACACATTCCTGGCCATTATCTGAACCGGTTTCGTGCTGGTGCCCTAGGGTTCTCATGGTACATTTACGGTAGTAGTTATGGTGGGGAAGACGGCAAATACCAATATCGTAAGAGTTTTGCAGGAAAAGGGAAAGCTTAAAACAAACTGGAAAGTCCATGAGGTCATGACGGAATTTAAACCTCGTATTTTCTTGACATTTTGCTTTAGATGAATTTGAATGCACGAAACAACATACAAAGGAGTGATGAGAAAAATATAAAAATATTTTCGATTTAACAATAATCGAATCAATAGGCCTTCACGAAAGAATCGGTATTTCGCTCGCGACCAGCACCTGAGTATTTTCCTCTAGTGAAAAAACTAAATTACCAACAAGGATAGAATCCTCTGAAAAACAAAGAAATAAAATATTTTCTTCCTAAGGGAACTGGTTGGCACTGTCAGCAACTCGGATGATTCCTCACTAGGCACCTATCCTCTAGATGCAGCTACATTGACTCGGTTCGGCAGGCGGTCACCGTTAGGAAGGATGACCAACCTAACCTCGACCTCTGAGAGACAGTATTGCACTAGTTGATTGAAGGTTCATAGGTAAAGTGAAGCTTTGCACTGACACTAAACTATAAGATCATTTGCAACAAAGCGAATTGGTGAGAACAAACCAATGGATTGAATACGCGAATAAAAATCACACAAATAACGTTTCCTTCAGTATTGGGCCATATAAACAGCGTGAGGGCGCCTGAGATAGTATTTAGGGTTAGGTCTTGAAGTGAAGCCTAACAGTCGTCGGCGCCTTCGATAACGACGACTCATTCGAGGATAACTGTGCAATACCATGAAATGTTAAAGCGTTGGAAAGTGAACCGTTTGATTCGAAATACAAAATGAACTACATGACTACAATATAGTGCTGCGTATCTCACATTTCGGAGAGATATATCAGGTTTCAATTCATAGTGAACAACCTTTAACGACAGTATGTTAAACGCAAAATCTATAGCGTATAAACGATTTAAAAATTAATACGTACAACAGACAAAAATCTCTCCGACGCGAGAAACCAGCTGAACTCAGGTGAGTCCGACATGGGCGAAATTAGTGTGGATCGCTTCTCTGAATCTGCGTCCTGCATTCCATATATTGGGCTGTCCAGACAAAAGAAGTGTTCATCACTTCCACCGACAGAATCTTCTGAGCTGTTTAAGCCATATTCAGCCAACTCGACAAGGCAAGCGGCAAGATACTTCCACAATTTCGGCTGTGGGTACCAGGCGGTGGCGGAAGTGGGGGAACGAATTAGTTCTTCCAATCCAGCGGGGCTGAAGCAGAAAACTGAACGCTGTAAATTAATTGCAAGGAAATAGCATAAACACTGGATAAATTTTAACCAGCCATTCTCAGACAGATGGTGGTTGATATACACACCACAACATAATTATCGGATCATGACAGATCATGCTGACAGATTAAAAGAACGAAATTCGTGTCTGAAAAACATAATAGTTATTTAATTTTCGTGCGGTACGTAGATGGTTAAAACTGATGTCTATGGCCGTAAATCTCAAGCTTAAGCCCTTTGAGTAGGACCAGTATTGATAGATCATCGTGTATTTGTGTTGCGAAGAGGCACGCATTATGTCACCTCACCGTGATTCTGCAAACTGTGGCTCGAAACCGACTACTCCCCGATTCGCAATGAAAACCACTAAAGGCGTACCTGATGGTCAATTTCCCCTGGCAACAAAGACAAAGACCGGAAAACTGGTGTTTTCAGTTTTCGTACATTAAGGCACTTGACTATCCGCAGTACACACAAATTTGTTTCAAACATGGTTGAGTTTCTAAACATGGTTTACAACTACACAAACCTTAAATACTTCAGCAATCCATCAAAAACAGACGAAGCAGAGGTTACCTCCATTTAGAAGGTATGGTAACGTTCACAGTCATCCACGATTAAGTGAACATATTAAAGTTCACTTTGGTAGCCTACCGGGATGCGCATACACGAAAATGGGCATACCACCGAAAAGTCGAACCTATCATGCTAAAAAACGAATCACACACTACCGATGACGTAATTCTAATTTATGGTGACAATGGAATATAGGATAATGATAAAATGAATAGTAAAAAATGCTTGAATAATGAAATTTGGGATTTTGGCACAAGTCAGGAATTAGCATGGGACAAGTTTACAAATCAGTGAATACGTTACGGTGGGATATTTACAAGTTGTTTGCAAGGGCACACAACCTTGCCATGCCAACACGAGGGCTGAGATCCTGCCAGGTTGCCCAAGCCTAGAATGCAGCGATCGAGATATTGGGGTCGGGTTCGAACCGCGGGCCTTCCAGGCCAGTAAGTTTGCGCCCTAATCACTGAGCTACCTAGAGCTCGGACCACACATCAACGTGTGTTTGAAGAAGCCACTGAGGCGACACAAGAACCATGCGAACGACGTTCATTATTGGACACAACGTGTAGGGTGTTGTGAACGTATCACTACTTGGGTCATCTACTGGTCATCTACGGACTGGTTTCCATCACAATGGAGCACTCTGCAATCACAAGGGTCTTATGAAGACCTAATTCGGGTAAACATATTAGCGGCAACCACAGGGAACAGGACTATAGACACCAAAACGTTTTTCGACACATGTGGCCACAAGTCAGTTGGCAATAGGCAGACTTAGACCATCTTGGTTTGTTTGCACACTTTAGGAACTATGATCCACAGTTCCATTGCAGTACATGAAGAGGTGCGCGAGCACAAGATAATGCAATAAGGCCTGACTTGAAGTTGTGGGTACGACATCTCGAATAAACATTTTGCTAGACAAATAGATAATCACAACAGTAAACATACAGTAGTTCTCCCAAGAAAGACTGCTTCCCACTCTGTAACAAAGAAAACCTAGTTCACCCTAAGCGATTGAGAGCCCTGTGACGTGATTTTTATCCGCATGACTCCCAACTGCTATATGTTCTTCCCATCTGTTAAAACCACGTTTCAGATGAAACCACATGCGGTTGGTCTCTTATGGGTCTTTCGAATGGCTAGGTCCCTCCTAGACGCGACAATGTACCAGAAAAAGGATAATCTTTGACAAGCCCCTGCAGGCGGTGTTTAGAGTTGGAACAACCGTCCGAAAGTGGTTTCTAGGTCTCTTCTCCGAGGGAATGTACTAATGAACCACATTTCACACGTCAAACACAATAGTCTACGTAACGGTCGATCTCTCTAGAGATGGACAGACAAAATTTTACAATCGGAAATTCAGCCAATGGATATTGTCATAACACAAAACCTTGAACTAGATTATAGCCTAATAATGCCACATCATGCACATTAATGTCATCACTTGTCAAACATTTAATAGAATTGTGTAGAGTCAATACAGCTTTAGACAGCCTCAATAGCAGGGTAATTCCCCAATGAAAAGAACGCCAAAAGGAGATCACGAACGGGTTTGGAAAAATGAGAGACTCTGGTGCAATCCCAGATATATTTGTAAGCTGATGGCTTCCTAATGGGGTTTTAGTGGCTTTTACCATAGTGATCGTTTCTGTAAGCGAGAGGTCTTCAAACGGAAAATAGGGACAGGAGGGACATGAAATTAGCACGCTAGCTTCAGGGTATCATCGCATTATTGTAATCAAACTTTGGGGCGTTATGTTATTATCCACTAGTATGGCCGACAGAGGTGCTCATCCCCACCTCGAACTAAGACCAATTGGGCCACTTGTTGTTAGTAGCCTTTGTTCAAGGGACCACTGTGCCACGTTCCATCTGTGCAGTCAGATGGAATGACTGTTGAATGTGTAAAGATTCAAACTCAATTGACCCACAGGGGACTTGATACGATATAACTCCAAATTGAAAGCCTAAGCCGGGAAACAACCTGAAGTGAAACAATAGGCTAAAGCACATGATAAGCATATCATAAACGAGAGATCCATTTGAGTCTCCCGTGAAAACCAAACTGATATAAAATGAGTGACAGGCATGTTTTCGTACGCTTCAAGAGTCATAATTTAAATACAGTGTAATAAAAGGCCTTCAGTGAACTAAACAAGTAAACGGTTGGATAAAATCTGAAACTGAGTCAAATAGCTCACGCAACCGACGGAAACAGGTAAACAATCCACGGTAATTACGAAAAAAGCTTGTGCTTGTGAGCTGCTGGCCTTACAGTTGCACGCAGCTGTCCGCTGAGATAATCGGACAATATATTAACACTTAATTGACTCACATGTTGCTGAACGACTGACAAGAATTATTTAAAACTGGCGTATGTTTACGGGGAGATTGAAGTGTTTAGTTGACAACTCGCGCGATCCTGCTGCAATGGCCAGAAATGAACGAATAAGGGCTAATCTCTAAAATAGATGGAAAGTTAACACAAAACAGACATTCGTACCACCAAGTAAAATGCAAGCGATCGCGCCGAAATCAATCGAACTTTTTCAGACTAGCTGACTAGAATGAGATTCGGATCAGATTGCACACAGGTTTGTGAATTATGGTGAATCGGTCTATCTGACAGAATGAAGTGGGGCGTACAGTGTTCAATACGGTTCACAGTCGGAACAGATGATAAATTGGAGCTTGAAGCCCACCGTAGTTTCCATACATCGATCGGATTTGTCTAAAAATACGTGAACAGCTATGAAGATGCACTGCACCTAATGCAGAGTGATTCGATTATTTAAGAATGGAGGCCGGAAATGTTAGATGTAGGAAAATCGTGTACGACTCACAAAACGGGAAAGATAAACTCAATACAGATGGTCACATTAAGGAAACAGTGCGGACTGAGTGAGTAATACTGATTCACCACTATTTTTATTCTCATCTACTGGGGAAATTTAGATAGACCATCTCCAGGCCCTTTATGAAGAACGTGAATGAACACACTACGAAGACAGTTCACTCTGCTCTCATTCAGTCTTGGCGTTTCACCATGTAGCAGACGTGGTTTAAACTACAACGTTTCACCAATTCGTGTCCATCAAGTGACCGTTGTCAGCTTTCCTCAGTCACAACACAATTTCGGGATAAGTTATCCCTACCCACCTTAATGTTCCGAATCATGAACACTAGCACTGTTTGACTGCGTACCTACATCAACTCCTCCCTATCAATCTGGCGGCGATTCGTTCTGCGTCCCTTTTGTCTTGAGTTCACTCAGTTCAGGTGTGAGAGTACCCTGGATGTGTTGGTCAGTTACCGAAAGGCAATGAAGCGTTTTCTCTCATCTTTATTGAATGTTAACTGCGGAAGTTTGCATCATCAGCAAATTCAGCTTTCAAGTTGCGTGGCCCCGGTTTTATTCCCATAAACATCTTTCAGCCCTTTTGGCCGGATTCATTTGTCTACTTCCCGCCTTGGATATCTGATCACCACATCAACGCTGCTCAAACCTTGGACCTCTTTTTGACGTCACATCCATTAAAATTCGCAGTACGCTCCCTTACCCACATGATCCTTTAATAATAATAGTTTTTTATATAAACGTTTAAATTTGACTTCCGCTCAAGAATCTCCTCCCTCGGGTCATTATTATGGTCCGACGACAATTTCGTCGACTAGGATTTTGTACGCTAATCCTTATACAACTTCCAAGTGCCTTGGTTGTTTGAGAGCGGGTGCCTTGGGAAACGGCTAGGTTCTCATTCGTAACCCATAGAATGCTCCTTAAAGAATTTGTGAAGTGAAGAGTCTGGTTAGGAAATTTTATTGGCTCGTTTTACGTGTTGTCTTCAGCAAAGCGAAAGAGAGGAAGCCAGTATCAGGCGCCATAGCCTAGCTGACCACCTGCCAACTGGCCGCCAATACGAGAAGGCTAAAGTGATTCCAAACTAGCGATGGCGAGCGAAAGAAACATCTTCGGTGGGTTGCGGGTATGACATTACCTTCGAAATCCAACAATCACAAGGGTGGTGCTGTTCAGACGTTCCAACTGGCTTGCATGTAGAATCTGCCCGTGCAAAAGCTGAAGACACATTGTTGAACATAAGCTGAGTGACTCCATGGACGGTATCCCCACCACATTCCTATCACGTCACAGTTACTGCACCCCTGACGCTGCATTGTCGCCGACTGACGGCGTATCTTCGGCTGTCTCAGCAAGGCTGGTTTCAGAAAAGCTTGAATACCACGACATGGAGAATGCAGATCGATGCCATAAGCCCTCAAATGCAATAAGTGTAAAAACTGTTCTCAGAAACTCCGATCCAGTCAACTCTCATGTGGATTTAGGTGAAGATCACCACTCAAAAGCCATCGCTTTCCTCGATAACGTCCCGCTGTGAGAAAGATAGCATATCCAACATCTTTTTGCACACGTTCGGGACACATGGATACCCGGCTCATCAGAATATCACCAGCTACAATTAAAAGTGACCCACTCGATTCGAAACTACAGGACCCGATTCCGGACCGAAATAGCTATCAACATGGTAAAAGCTGCAGATGTGGGTGAGTCTGGAAGCTCTTCCACCTCAATCGCAATGCATCGAGTGGACACCATCCTACCGGCTCTATTCTATGCAGTGCTGAATAACATAACATGTTGCATCTTGATAACGAAATCTCCGGACAGAGCATTCCAGTTAGTTGCTCATTCGCAAATGAAATAAAACTGCGGAATTCCCAGGCACGACAAGACAACGCCGTTCAAAGTCAGCTTTACTGCACTAAAGGAAGAAAGTAAGGGGACCATCGGCCACCAAAAGAACAGATTTCTTAGAGGTGAGGTCCCAACCAAAGTACGCAAGGTGTACCAGTGCTTGATAATTCATCAGGCTAGCAATTCAGTTTCAGTCTAAGATAAATAAGTTTTAACGAATTGTTGCAGGGAAATGACCGACAAGTATGTGATATATGCCAAACCATCGGTCTAATAAACATTCTGGGGCGATGTCTCTACAGATTCGCTCCGTGGCTCAAACAAATTTCCGTACTAGTAAATAGCGTTCTGTGCTGTACACATGAACAGGTTTCAAGTTCCAAAGTCGCTTTTGACTCGTTGACTGTGCAGCAGAGTGGAGTATCAGACTGCTCGATAGGTCGCCACCAAGCTTGTCAAAATGATCCGATTCTAGTACTCTACAACCGAAGCCCAAGTTTGCGTGTGAAGAGTTTCCCGACTTTGATCTACCAGCTGAAGTACGTTGAAGTAACATCCATACCCAGTAATCTCCAAAGATGTCGTCGATTGGACTCCAGATCATGCTCTCGAGGGCTACGAACACGCCAAGATTTTGCAGATATCTGGATCTCCGATGTCAAATATGCTGACGTTTGACCGGATGATAACTCTCAAAACCAACAGCAACAGCAACTACGTCGCCTTGGTCAGAAACATTGCACCATCTCGTCGCTCCATGAAACGGCTATCATACTACACGGTGCATTTATTGAACAGGTCGACTTATTCAAATACCTCGGCCCCTACATTTTCCCAGTTGTCAGACGAAATATGAAGTGAAGGTCTGCACCAATAGTGTCAGAATGGCGTAGATCTAAGATTGGCTTAAAAACTGGGTGCTGTCAATTGTTCTGTTTTCCTATATGAAAGTAAAATCTGGGTGCTGAGGTATTAGAATGCCTGGAAGCCTGAGGCCTTTGAGCCGTGGTGCCTGGAGATTACTGTGGAAACAAGGTGGACCAACGGAGCTTCCACTGAGGCCGTTTAAAAATGACGTTTTGAGATTTTACAGCTAAGCTTGAGTATCAAGCTCGATGGCTTGCATTAGTTTGCTCACAACCAATAACAACAGCGACGCACTCATGATGTTACCTCGATGGATGATGAAATGTTTGCAATCTTATTGCCAAGCTCAGAGAACAAGCCAACGACCATGGTTTGCACATGTTCTCCACAAGGCAGGCAGTGGGTTGGTCACTACATGCGAGTGAGAATGGATAATACCGTCAATTTAGACCCATTCAGACCCTCCTCCGCCATATTTCTGTTAACATCGTTATAGCTATCCATATATTCATAGGCAATCCCACTCGCTGCCATTCTTCGTATTACAGCTCCCTGTACCTAGCTTCGTTCCGACTGTAGGATGGTTGTGCACTTGTCATCCCTGCGCCCAATATCGGTCTTGCCACCATTCGTGGCTCGGCTGTCAAATACAACATTTGGCCCTTCATGGTCCCGTCATGTATCTGTCTTGTCTTGTCATATTACTCCAGGCTTCATAGCCAGTCTATGTTCCCACTCATGCACTACTAACGTTCTCTGACACTCAAACAATTCATGCCTCAGGGTCTTCGCAGCCCGAGTGTTTAGTAGGATTGATTTGCTGTTTTCGACTGACAGTTATTTCAAGTCAACCCATACTATGTCTGTAAATCCGGAATATGCCCTATTCCAGAGCAGTCGTGTCACGTATGAGGTGGCGCTCCTACTCACGCATTATCGACTTAATTCAACGTAAAACGGTACCTCTGCTCCAACCGACAACTCCAAACCTCGCTCTGGACACCGGAACGTGGCATCACGCTAGTAAAATGGGAAATGGTCTTTGGGAAAGGCCTCCTCCCCCTACATCGCTCTGTCCATGCAGCTGCCTGTAGTACTTTCCACAACGTGCTGTGGAACTGAACTCTTGACAACTTTGTTGAAATAATGCACTGCTGATAAAGACGCTGGAGATAATTCGTCAGCCTCTGACCGGTTTCACCCTTCTTGGAATTCATCAGGTAGACTCAGTCCTCGAATTTCCTTCAACGGTATGTTTTACTTGAGCCAAAATTGTACACGATTCTCGAAATAGATCCATTTGCAAACTAATTTAGTTTTGATGGGACACCCAACTGAGTTCTAGCCGAACCTCTCGTTTATGATATTCTTCAGCTGAATGCGTTGCACAAAGGCTGCCTAATGTTTAAATTGGTACGATATTCGAGATGTCGTAGTATGTTTTTTGATGGAACAGCTACTCATAAGGCTGTTGAAAACTTCGGCAGCCCACTACTGGTTTCACCTTTCTTGACGCTCATCACGTAAACATGGTCCCCGAGTTTCTGTCACCCTCATGTTCTACATGCACACCAAATTGTACGCAATTGACGAAACATAATCATTTGCAAATTACAAGAAAATCCACTGCGAATGTTGAATATCGTGCCAACTGAAACACGACAGGGGGCTTTTCGTAGTAAATTCAGCTGATGAACATCATAAACGAGAGATTCGGCTAAAAATCAGTTAGGTCTTCCATTTAAAACCAAATTAGTTTTCAAATGAATGTGTGTCGCGAATTGTGTGCAATTTGGGCTCAAGTAGAACAAAAGGTTGAGAGAAACTCGTGACCTGAGTCTTTGTGATTCGCAGAATTTGTCTAAGAAGCGATTGCTACTGGTGTGATATGTTTGAATGGATGCACAAAAAGGTGGGCAGGGTTGTCAAAAATTAGTTCCAACGGAACCTGTTACTCAGATCCCGCAGCCACCAATACGAATTTATTCCATTTAAAAAACATTCGAAAGTCGAACGACAGATAACATTGGCGGCCACCACAGCTTGACGGAGAGAATATCATCATCAGTGACAGCAACATCAATGTTGATACTGATGCTTCACTGCCGCAGAACCACAAAGTTAACGGGCAGAATAATGAGTGATTGGCCCTCACTGCTGGTGTGTAGCTTACTAACTAGCATATGAAGGCATGAAATTGCTGTCAACACACTGCAAGTTCTATGTCATATGGTAAAGAATTATTTCATGCAGCAGCCACCAAGATATAAATCGTCTTCCACTTAAGTACTTTTCACCCTATTTACTGTTCTAGGATTCCGTATCTGTACACCATAGGTTAAATGCCCTCTAAATACCTTCGACCCAACCACGAAAAATTTCTCCAAGTGGGTGACAGCACTACCGTTGAAGACCACATGGAAAATGTTGCAGCTGACGTGCTTGCGTACCTTATATTCATTAAATCACCCATTACAAGTAAACCAAACTAAGGTAAAATAACACACTAATTGGAGGTTGAGAAGAAGCAAACGGATCCCTTTGGGCGAAATGACGAATCCATTCCTCGAATGATTGCAGACATTATTTTTTGGTATCAACACTGAACTCAGTACAGAAAATAATCTCAGATGGATTTGATATTTAGGCACCCTGGGCGACTATGTCTACCAACACCAGTATTCCTAACCTTCGAATGCCAGGTTATTATTTTCACACCTCACGCACATTTTCAGTATTTTCCAGTTTAGCTCTCTCGCGACCGGTTATGTGGTAGGTGACCATGTTGAATGGCACGCATGCATTCACTACCTGATTTCATAAGCATCCATATGATTTATATGAAAACTGGGACAGAAGTGGAATTTCAGTTTGCACAACTTATATCACTTAAATTAGAACTTGAGTGATTAACAACAACCATTTTGTCCGAACAATCCTTTTGCATGATCAGGTCAACTATTCTGAATTGGTCAATATTATCTCAGGGATTCCGACAGCGGGTCCCGCTCCGACGTGATACACCCATCGACACTTGGCTGCCTAATATTGTAGTTTTTCAGATGTTCAGTAGTCAATACCATTCAGAACGCCTTCGGAACCAAACAAACATCGCGATCCGCAACATTCTTTCCAGTTTACCGACAATAGTTTGGATCCTCCTAGATATGACGCTGATGTGAAGTGCAAGAGTAGGTTAACTGTTACCGACCACCTTGTTCGAGCAGAACGATTCCATTGACACTGGATTAATGGCAGTATTTTCGTGGAACTACATCAGGTGAAGTTTATGAAAGCACAGTGTAACCAATGGCAACATAACGCAGACACGCGAACACAAAACAATTCTTAGAAGACCTGGAAAATAAGATATGGTAATTCAATTCAGACCCAACCAACTAGCACTTGGCGACCACAAGTTGATTCATGCCTCCTGGTTTTACAATAGGCCATAATGGACACTCTTAGTTCACGTAATGGCATAACTCTTCATATAGTTGTACAGTTTATTTTCAGTAAGCGATAGAAGTGCTAGGTATGGTCAGTACATTGAATAACGATGAGTAGACAGAACTTCTTCAATGTCATGAGTTTAGGTCCTCTGACAGGCACAACAAGCCGAACATACAGTCAGAGGGTAAAAACGTTGTTAAGATCGCATGGCCATGATCGTGCACCTACATGTGTACGGGATTCCCCCGAGTTTGGGAAGCGTCCTACAGCCTTCATGTAAACGGTATCATAGTCATTCCAAAGCCACTCCAACAAGGTAACTTGTGGTCGCTAGGGTTGGTGGGTTAAAGAGACTGAACAGAGAAAATAGAAGGTGAATACACATCTCCACTGCTCGACATACTGGCTGCCACGAATGAGATACAGTTCCAAAATATGACTGTTTTTGAAAAAAAATAAACATATTAGGGCGTTTGAAGTATGCCCCCATTCAAACCAATACTGACTGTCCTTGCAATCTGCCTCCATCAATGCCGATTCTAGTAACACGAAACCCTTAAATTTCACCGGTAGCCGCCGAAGTAACACAATGACCTCTTTATCCTTATGCAAATTCACGGAAGTAGCTTCATTTTTGGCATTGGGTTACGTGGTGAAACTTGGGATCAAACAGATGCTATGCTGATTGATGCCCTTCGATATGCACCCACATAAGCTCGGAGGAATCGACGAACGTAACACTGTACATGTGTCTCATGCACTGTGCAATCGACACGTTTCATTTTGGATAAACGGGAGAAGTCAATTGGCGCTTTCCTCTGGAGAACCATCACCGCAGCAGAACTCAAGATTTTATCTTAGGCTAAAAATTGAGAAATCGGTTAAAAACCCAACAGATCAGGCACTGGTCATCTACCTTTGTGAACAGATTACTGAAAACCTAACAAACACGTGTTTCGGATTGGCTATCATCAAGGTTCTTCGGTCTCATACGCATACTGCGTAATCCTGTCTCCACCATGTGAGCACCCAAGAGCCCGTTGTTAGTGCGAACTGGAGCTGATGTGCGCGAGTAGTGTACGCCTTTTGTCGTCAACGCCAGTGCGGATGTGCCAACGCAGCAGACATCCCAGACATGGCTGCTGCAGCAACGGGCAGCTTAGCTGTAAATAAATGCACCGGAAATTGGTTGCATTAGGGGCCTGACTGAAATTCGCAGACAAGGCGCCAATCGCATGCCCCCTTGTCAAATTCGACAGACAGATTTGAGGAGTGAGTGACAGATTGCTTCCTCCGCCTCTGCCTTCTGCGGGGTCGAGCCTTTGACTAAGCGCATCAGAGTTGTGGGCTTTCGCCGGTGTCACAGGCCTGGGACGTTGAAATTATTGCAGTTCTGTGTATCTGTGTCAGGTATCGGATGTCACCATTGACGCGATAAAGAACAAATTGACGGGTGCTAGTTTTGGCAAACCGAGATGCCTGAACACAGTACGGGTTGAGCTAAACAATATCAGCGGTCGACACAAATCACATGTCAACCTGGGGAACAACTTAATTTCTTACACACTGGAATGTAGGGGATCGACAGCGTAAACCGACATCGCTAAAAGTGTCAGGATTTTTACCTGTTCAGACATGACAATTAAGGTTCGTCTGGCGTGCGCTTGTGCAGCAGTGGTAGCACGCTTATCTCACACGACAGAACTCCGCAGTTCAAATGCTAGCACGGTCAATGACACACTGTTGATGAGCTCAACTGGTGCAGAATGCGAACCTTGTGTTTTCTCTTTTGCCGTAGAAGTGTAGAGGTAAACTACTCAACTGAGAATGCTAAGGATACAAAGTGCCCACCATCAATCAACGACTGGATGTTCTGAAGTAACCAAGAGTATGACATTGTGACCTTCGAACAGAGACTAACTCCCTTGAAAAGTCAATAAACTCCTTCGAGTTTTGAAGAACAGCACTATACGTGACACTACATCTAAAGCGGTCTGTTGGAAAGAACGTTGAGAAGGAGCACTAGTAAAGGGACTGAAAATGTTTATCTCTTACTATTTCTCCGAATGACGATTACGGTCATCCATGGTCATGTTTTACTCATCCAACACGTCTCGTTTACTCAGCAGCATTGTCGCCCTGAGTGAGGCATCAAACGATTAAACTAATGCTATTTATATTGGAGAATGTTCTTTTCTGAGAGTTCGTTGTCCATAAAATGATAGCGGAACCTGTAAATAACTGTTCCCAGCTGATTTATGTTAGGATGTGAATGAAATTGAGACGAAATTGACCGGATACTTACGAGAATTGTTCGACCAAACTGAATATGGTTTCGTGACCACGCACTTTGAGGAATTCAGTGGCAAATTTCTGACAAGGTAGTAAATTTGTGATTTCTATAAGAATTGCGATAACGGTTTGGTAGTCGTTTTCCTCCCAGTGTGTGCCTTTTAGCACCGCATCTATTTGTTCGAGGAGTTGTTGTGCAGCCATAGACTGAAAGAAGAGAAAGATGGAAATGAATGGAAAAAGAATGGGTTTTTCCGTGAGAAAGTATAGTTCAAAAAGTGTTTTAAATTAAACTAAACCGGCTAAGATGGATTCGCTAATGACAGCAAAAATATGAGCATAAATATGCTTCTGTTTGTCAAAATGACTGGTTTACCAAAAACGTTTCTCTGGCGGTATCCAGTTATCATCGAATTTTCTTTCGACAACAATCTTGTTTGAACTCTGCTCGTCCGGATACGACCATCCTGTGTTGTCAATATCAAAGTGGGAAATATTCGGACTCGAGTTTTACCCTCTTTGGAGCTCATCAACAGTGTATACCCTTGGCTATCAGGATCTAAACCCCAAAAGCCAGACGTGTGAAGCAGACGCACGCAACCAAATGGTTTGCTCAGCGGCTCGAACGAAAATTTAGTGACTGTTCGCAGTGTGTCAGCCGACTGACCCACCGGCCAGAACTTTCTGGACAGGTGGCGTCACGGGGGCCTAAAACATGGCGAACATAAAAATCCAGGTGAGTCCAGCATATGCCTGTTGAGTGATGCTACGTTCCCCGCCTTGCATGACAGATTTCTGAAGTTCAAATTTTTAGAAGGCTATCGGGATGCACTTCTCATGAATATCAATAAGACCGAAACTCGAGTTCAGCGTTTTCCAGGAAGATCGTTCAACCGAAGATGGTGTGATTAGAAATTCCACAAATGCCGCGACTAGCCACAACCACTGTTACCGTCAGTTACCGTCACCGCTACTCAAACAACACCCTTTCATGAAAACAATGATAACAAAATTTGTGAAGATAACTAGAACGACTGGTCCAGAGGGGAAATTGGATTAAAATAAACATCTTACACTTCAAGGGGCCAAAACTATGAAAACTGAAGATAGGTTGCTAAGCTGGAGGCAATACAAGTGTAATTGTACAGTGGCTCGACTCATAATACCACGGTGGCGAATCTCGAAGTACATGAACCAGTGACAACATGAACTCCAAGTAATGAAGCTAGCAAATAGAATGAAGCAGTGCACGATCAGCATTATTGAAGTCCCCCTTTGAGAAAACCACCTCTGGAAAGACAGGTCCTCAAAAGACCATTTTGGCTGGTACATCGAAGCTGAGATAATTTTGGTCGAATTGTTTCCTAGAAGGGACAAAAACTCATCAGCTTTACATCAGTTTACGAAGTTCCCAACTGTTTCGGTTCATGTAAATGTCTTGATCCAGGATTGACCGAAAACCGCGCCATAACATAACACACAAGCAAGTGTTGTGACAGCAGGATAGCAGAGTCGCTCTTTTGTTACTACCGCATTTCACCTCAGCACTACGATACCTTGGAGATGACTCTTCTATCGTTGAAATCCCGTATATAAGGATACACGATTATTGGAAATTATACATTTTTTTGCAATGTAGCAGAATAAGTAAGGTGTGTAAGCACCTATAAGTAGCGAGTTCTAGTGTTCGGATATTATGGCTGCTTTAAAACACACCAGGAAATACAGTTTTGACGACGAAACATTGTTAGCATATTTGTGGGATTCCACACCAGGAAGAACTTCCAATCACAAAGCGACAAAGATAAATACCTTCGACTACTCGCGAAACGCATGGTGCGAAAGGTGCACTTGTTCCAACAAGTTGTTGACCAAGTCAGAATAACCGGACTTCAGTTCATACAAATGCCCATCGATGTCCAGAATACATTCGATAAGGTTCATGTAACAGGTTGGAAACTTTACTGAAATTTTCTAGTGAAGTATTGGTTGGATCTTAAACAGAATAGTCACGGGAGTAGCGAACTCAACGTTTTTCCAAAATGTTTTCCAGTTCATTCATTTTCTCCAACGTGACCATTTTTGACCCATCTTATTCGGTGGTCCCTCCACATAGAGAGAGAATTTATCGGAAATCTCTTGCATACAATTAGTTTCTTTAATAGCCTCTACTTAATTCTGATCAGGTGATATAAAGTCACCCGTTTGATATGACCTAGGTAATAGTATTGTGATGACCATTTAGTCGCGCAATGTTTATAAATTCCCAAGTGCACTTACACTTGCGAGCAGCTTTCGAAAATCTGGAGCAGGTTTTTGGACTGATAGAAATGTTGAGGCGGCTGAATTGTCGTTAGATCTAGAATACTGGAGAATATTACCCAGCCATCTGCTGTAATTTGCTTTGAGCCGTGTCACAACTGTTGACTGTAAGAACAGCACGATGGAATAAGATTTACTTGAAGGAGATGACAAGCTTTACGGAGTAAGTCTATTGGCTTGATTCTCGGTCGGAGGCCAGATTGGGAAAACTGCTAATAAATTCCGTGTTGAACGGTAGAACTTCAGTCAACAGTAAAGTTTTTCACCAAAATTAAAACATGACTGTGAAGCCTCAAATATTTCCCACTTAAGTATGTGTCATTAATCCCAGCGTGTTAGTTCGATGCAAGGAAATCGCGTTAAGCCCTGTTTTCAGAAGGCCTTGCTCACCAACATGATTCAGCAGCTTACTGCTTCAAAAGAGTACATCGCGCATTAAGTCATTAGTTACCTGCGGACTGAAACAATGCATAAAGCTTTCCCGTAATGTACGCTGATATAACAATTTGGATACTACAACGCAACTGGTCGTGCAGCAGGTTGCAATGCGGTCTACAAAATCAGCATCATAGGCATAACAACAGAGTGTTTAGATTTCTGAAGTCCATGATGGAGTCAGCAAAATCAACTCTATTTCTAGGAGTATTTTCAAAACAGCATTTAGAGTGAAGCGTATCATGGTTCGAGATGTTCAGGAAAGGAGATCTTTCTCCCGAAAGACAACCAGCTACGAAGGGACTATGTTTAGAAGTGTGAGATTCTGGGGTAACTTTGGGCTGACAGCATGGTGCATGGCCAGATATACTGTTACTGAAGGGATCAAGAAACGTCTCACCCACAATGTCTTCTGAAATTTGTAAGACATGGGCCGGATGGTTAGTTATAACGATTACATTTACGTTTCAGGCTATTCTTCTGATAGTATGAACCTCCTGCCATGAGTGAATAAGCAAGGGACGCCAGTCAACATATAAAGATGCCCATGCCTCGAAAGTGAGCATTCTCGGCTCGTTTGCTAATGGTCTATCATGGTTCGCGAGATGCGCCCTACTGGCGGCTGTACACGCACAGAGTGAATCAATTTTCCAAAACCAGACTCAGAAATAAGTCCTTAAATCCACTTCACAAATTACGAACTTTGAAGTGCAACTTACCACATGATCCACTCGGTCACATGTCACCTCAACTGCATAACACGTCGTTGTGAACTCCGGTTGCTCGCGAGAACTCTCATAGTGTCGCGGCGGAGGAAAGTGTATAGGAAGAGCCAATGAAATGTTTGTATCGATGGGAGATACTCTCCTAATAATGGCACCATTTGAGCGATTCAACCCGGATTTAAGAACAGGTGGTTGGCTTATGTGAAATTTATTTCCGTCAGGTTTTGAGAGTTTGATCAAATCAGACCGACCATCCCAGTTCGCGTTACTTGGTTTATCGACGTATCCTAGCATCCTTCTTCTTTGAGAAACCAGACTACGAACCCGACGTATGAATGATTTTGTCGTCTTTTTAGACCGTCCTTCAGGTGAACTAGTTTCAGTGGACTTGTCTGTCGTCGATAGTCTGTGCTTACAGACACAGAGTATACTGTCTGGTATATAAAAATTGGTATACGCATCGACAGATGAACCCCTTTGAGTCCCACCGGCATATCTACTGGGTGAGTATTCAATTAAAGGATAATGGAAATTATCTGTTTTGAAACCAGTGAGAAGTGTTGAACAATCCTGTTGTATTTCACCTGATGAGTGGTAAGTTGTTGGAAACTTTGTATATATCACCGAAGTTGAAAGACTTGAAGGTGAGCAATGCATTTGGGGGGGAGAATTGTCCAGTGGTCCGCACACGTGATCCATTGAATATGAAAAGCGGTTCATTGGGTGGTCGAGCGGCACAGGAGTTACTTCAATAGATGGGATAAACCGCAACAGGGGGAGCGAGAGATTTTCTTGATGTTCCACCATAGATCGATGAGAGTGGGTTACACTGTACTTAAACTAAAACTTCAATCCATTCATCATGCAAGAACATCAATTCACTGTCAAAACAGCTCTACGACCATGCGATATGCCAAAGGGCACTGAAGATCGCACCGCAGCTCATCTGAATACCGCAGGAGCGTGGGCGTCATGGGCCACACAACCACAGTGCATAGTTTGAGGGCAGGACACGCGCAGGAGGATAGGCGTTAATGAGGAGGCTGTCAGCTGACCAATAGAACGCAGCTTGTCCGTTTGACAGATGGTACACAGACACACGGCCTCGTGGTGTTAGAACCAACACATGCTTGCAAGCAGAGCAACCGTAACACCATGGTCTGCACCGTTTTGTGCCCTAGCCTACGCCGATGGCCTGGCAAGATCGATGGGATGCGCGCTTGTCGGCTCTGCACACTCCAGGGCTATGGTTGCCTAGATCACTCGTTGCCATTGCAAGGTGCTTTTCGTTGTTCTTATGATACCAGCTGTGCAATAAAATGCGACTAATTGAGGTGATAAGTTCTGCACTGTATTACGACCATTTCGGGAACATCCACTGAGGTCACGTATCACGTCAGCGATAAGTCAATCACAAGGTCAGTTCCCTGGATGTGCTCTATACAGACTTCTAGGCGGTCATTTAGGACTAAAATAAAAGCACGCTGTTCCGGGTTATCAAACTGATTATACACGCTACTCGTGCACCCGCTTGTGCAACGGTCCCCTGAAAATTTGTGTGATTTATTTCTGCCCCACATGCCGATCCTGCGAGCTTGAAGAGAAACATGAGGCGGCCTTTGTACTGCACATTCAGTCGAAGAATATCATAAACGAGAGATTTGAGTCTCCCGTGAAAACGCAGTTGATATGCGAATGAATGCATTTATCGAGACCTGTCCAGTTTGGGTTCAAGTAGAACGTAAGGTTGACAGGAACTCGGCGACTACGCCTGATGGGATCCAAGAAAGACGAAACCGGCTGTGGGATGTCAAAGAGTTTTCAGCAACTGTTCTTTTACGAAAAAAGAAAAACTATATAATTCTGGAACTGCGCCACGTTCCTCACGTTCCTTCCGAATTTTTGTCGGTATGCTGACGAACCTTGTGCCCACTTTGTTACATGGTATATAAACTCATACCCATCCTGACGAAACATCGGGAAAGCAACACCGAAATTCAGGAGACAATGGTGGAGAATGATTCATGTTGCGCTAACATGCTGATCTTATGATCGGTCCTATTGCGTCGGACTCGGTCATTGCCAAGTAGTTTAATAGGAGTGGTAAAATAATGAAATGTTCACGCCCAAAGTTCATGGATGCTAGATATTGGAAACCTGATATACTGGAAAGTACAGCCGGTCGCTCACCGAAATGGAACAGGTCTGGGGAGGATCGTTGGAACAAAAGAACAAGGGTCGGGATGGAAATACTGCTGCTTCGGATCATATATGCGTTCGTCGTAGTTTTATCCTGGTCGATGGTATTTTTCAGAAAATCCCTATATTGGTTTGTTCTGTCGCAACTATTTCCCTTCAGTCATGTGACTCCATTCCGTACAATGCTTCACATTCACTTTCAGCGATTTAGTAACGCACCTCCTGACTAACTTTTCTGCATTTCAGTAGATTAGCAAAACAGAGTTTGCGTGGTTTTTCCGTGTGCGATGGATGGATGGATAACATACTCAATGTGTGGCCGCAACACGTCTTATCTCCGCCTCTTATGTAGGACCACTTAACGAGGAGTCTTCTGCGAATCCATGTGCATTCGTACCCTACCTATTGTACAAAAGAGTCAAAAACAATGTTAACAACACGACACAATATAGGAGTTAGATAAATGACATGTTCCGTTCGTTTGTCGAAGGGAGTGGGGGTTAGCCGTAAGTTTATATGTGCACTCAACTGCACAGTAATTATCGTTATCAGTTTTGAGAATCTCGGATTTCAAGCGATAGCTGTGCTGTTTTTAGTAAAATAATGCTGAAGCTGCAGCTAATAGCAAGAGACCTGCATGCCTCCCAGACTATGAATCCATTACCATGGGGAAGTCCTCTAACTTCAGTTGGCTAATTTGTTAGTCAGTTTGCTATCAAGGGTTCTAACCGGACGGGTCAGCGTCAGCTGGAGGTATTCATATTAATAACGTGGCGGGAATTTGCAGAACAAATTGATCATAATGAATGCGCTAGATTATAAATTACGCACATAAATTCTCCCATCTATAGCATCCATACGATGATTTTGGGAGGCGAGTGGACTTGCGGACTCGAGATAGCTCAGAGCTTATAACAAAAAGCCATTATGATAAGCCCACTCTCCACCTTTCGAACGCAAGGACACTGTAACATACACATTTAAGTCAGAATTTTCGTTTGTTTCCAATGCAATTAAACGACTGGTTTGTATGATCACACTTCTATCACCTACCAAGTGGAGACTGACAAAATGGGTTACTCTCAATGGAAGTAGTGTAACCAGATCTACCGCATCACGCCGGAGCAACGACCGAC
>SJOL01006711.1:1052019-1092215 GCA_004794785.1 Opisthorchis felineus
GGGTCTTACGATTTTTTCAGAGGACTATTCAGGACTAATTCTGTGAGTAAATTAGACTACGAGAAACTTGAGATTACCCAAAAACGTGCTAATAAGCCTTCGGTTTGCTTGACGTTCACAAATTTTCCCTCATAGATCAGGTGATCAAAGGTAGACACCAGATAGATTTACACAATTCTGTTGTCAACTGCATCGAGCAAACCTCACAGGTAAACGTTGTTGAGATCGGCAAACCACTGACCGCGTTTTAGGTTTGAGATTAGCGGGACTGGGTGTTCATGTAGCTGCTGGCACTTCTTTTGTGAACTTTGCAACGTAACACAGCCTCAACAATGAGTTAGCCTAGAGTGCGCATTTAAGACAGTCATCATTCCTCTACAAACCCTTATTGTAACATAACCGAACGTGCACATGGTAAACAAAATCTATACCACGCTTGTGATTTATTAGAAGAAGAAACATCGCAACAGCGAGCTTCGTTTCACCTGGGGCTTAGGCTCAGCGGCGACGGTAAATGGTGCACTACAGCAGCCACGGCTGTCTTTTCTTGCTGACGCACACACGAATGGTCATTCTGTTCCATGTGGATTCAGAGGATTTGGAGAAGGGTCTCATAGCAAATAGATGTATGGGAAATAGAATAATAGTAGACGCCAACCGGTGGCCTCCTGTGGTAAAACCTATTCGATGCCTATCCAAATGTAGTGATTCACGAGCCCAGAACTCCGGTCCGTGGTCATTTTAGTGACATTGTTTCCTGCTTTCACCGATCCAGTGAGCTGAAAGCCTCCGCATATCAAACGTCCACGTCGCCATGGCCATCAGGGAGGCATGATAGGCTTGTACGGTCATGTTAACTACGCAGCCACAGCAAAGCCAACCCCCCTAACCATGACGATCCACAGGTGCAGCAGTGGAGGTCATTCTGTCGGTCAACTGTAGTCACTGTGGGCCTGTAAGACCTTCCCATACAGACTGGTGAGAAAGTGAAGCTGAGCTTCGGGATCCGTGTTCGATTCGAGCCTGATTGACAGGGCTTGTGACAGTGGTATGGCAACAGCAAAGCAGACTGCAGCATGTGCTAGATCCGGGGCTGGGGACAATGCGGGACCGCAGCGTAGTCACACGGTTCTAAGCTATGGGAACTGAGGCAGTTTGACCGTAGTTGAAGGGGTTGTAGTTTTTGCAATCGGTGCCATATGACAAGTTTACATATGTAGGATTCTCCTTTAGCAACTTTTGGGAAAACTGAAGTGAACCCTCCTGAATTTTCCCCACTAAATTCAACTGATGCTGAGTTATCTTCATCCAAATTTCGGTTTTGGCAAAAATCGACCACTTAATTGATCAATTGTTAAATTTTGGGCTCCAAAGAGTAACACAGCCTATCAAATGAAGCAATGGATTGATTCAAAGAAGATTACTTTTTGGTCATGCTATTTAAATTCACGTCGCAAATTAACATCACACCAGTACAATGTGAAGCAAAATACAGTGTCAAACTGTTATCCGATCCTCTTATCAAGTGTTCGAACTGCCGCTGAAATAAGCTCATGGAAACTGGGCACAAGAGTTATGTATCTGTCACAGAAGTCTGTGGCTAAACATGTTTAAGTGAATGACTGTCCTTTGAAAACATGGTTATATCTTGGAAGAGCATAGTATGAGATGAGAAGCCAAAAATTAGAGATTTTAAGCAGCCGAGCTAGACAAGTAATTCCAGCAAACAAGCTCAAATTGTACCATCACCAAAACAGTAATTTCATTTTCACACTCGGCGAAGCAGACGGATGCCTTTTGGTCTGAACATTATCTATAAGGTGCTCTGTTACAATGAGATCTTGTTCAGCTAGTAGGCGCGAAACGAATTTACGCAGCAATTTTAGGTGGAACGACTGACCGAAGTATATCACAAAGTTCAAGAGACTTCAGCACCTGCAATTTAAACACGGTTTTTTGTTTTGACAAGGTTACTGAAGGCTTCCAGTGAGGTAGACAATAAAACAAATGATCAGACATATGTTGGAATCGCTGTAGGTGTGTGCAACCCGCTTCCCTGTGCGTATCAATGGTCAACGGCCAGTATAGACTTTTGGTGCACTGTGTAGACAGATGTAAGCTTGAGTATACTATACATAAAGGATTCTTTGTATAAGTGACGTTAGATGAGAGAGGTTCTCTGTTTCTGACAGTTTCTTTGTATACTACCCAGCCGTTCGTACCCCGTGTGCTGTTAGTTCGGAAAAGACACTGCATTCATGAGTAGAATGCTCTTGACTGGAACGAGAAGCATCGCTCACTGTATATTTACGATCCATGTGAAGGCCGATTATGTCCAAAATGAAACCGCTGAGTCGACGAAATCAGCAAAAGTTGAGTATCACTGACAAGTGCATAAGACGCCTAAAAACCGCGCTTAGTTTCTTTTGGGCGAATTGGAGCATACAGGTTGGAAACAATATTACATGAAATGAATTTTGAGGGCCTTGCCATCAGTGAACACGGAGAAGGTTCAGAGCGGCATTACTGACATACCACAGTGACTCATTTCAGTAGCTAAAACCACCATGAGCGGAAATGTCTCTCGTCCGTTGACGATTTTTGCCCACAGAACAGTAAACTCATCCTGCAATGCAAGAAGAAATGGGGTTGCGAAATTTCGTTGGTTTCTAGCAGGGATTTACCCACGGAACTATCACCCGTGGGAATGACCACAGTGAGCTAAGAAATGCAACCGAATCTTGAAAAAATACATCCTGTTTCGGACTTGCCATATGAATTCGATAGCCGTTAGATATTCAGTCGGACTTTTCATCACCTGTAAAATTTTCTTACCAAACGGTACACGTGCGGGTAAGCCACTACACTCCAGTTTCATGCCTCAGTAAAAATTGTAGGTGCCCGAAGTCACTTTAGTGAATCTCGAATTAAAGGTAATCTACCACAAATTTTAAAGATATCTGAACTTTTTACGTAACAATGTAATCCCGGGATGCATGAAAACGAGTATGGGGAATTACCGGACCATGAAAGACTCGGATGGAATCGAAGGGCTTGCTTGTCTTTATTCATGACTGGACTGGCTATTTGATGTACAGCGGTGAACATGGAGAATACCGAGGACCTTAGAATAATAGTACGTCACTCAAACTCCAAAACGATATGGTATCTATTGAAGATGAATCTATCGTCCAGAACGAATCTCATGCATCTGCCAGTTTGTTAGCATCAGCAAATCACTGGGCTGACTCACTCAAGAGTGACTGGTAAGTTAGTTCATTACCACTCAAACATATGTCCTCCTTAGGAGCATTGTGGAACATACCCGACCAAACTAATTGTAAGAACTCAGCATAGATTGGCACGATAAAATACCATCATTAATGAGATAACGAGTTTGACGATGAGTACGAAGGTATCCCTTGTTCGGATCCCTGAGCCTCCATTTCATTGATGTGTGCGGTAGAATTTCACGATTCACTCCACAGAACCCTTCAGAACGAGACTTACATGTTGTTATGACCAACATGTGGTAGAAACGATTATCGTGAAATGAAGGTTTTCTACTAGAGGATATGCCCGAATAAGTAAGCTCTCACAAAAAGCATTCATCCCAAAATAAGCGGGGATTTCCACTGTTATTCAGGATGGGCACATTTGTTGGTTGCAGTTAAATAAAACTGAATTATAGTGTAGGATGCTTTTGTTCATTTGCTTGAAAGAGCACATTACTTAAAAGGTTGATGAAAACCCTTTGACAGCCCACAACCGGTTTTGCCCTGCTTAGGGCCTTATCAAGTAGACACACCCCTCGACTTTATGCTCTAATTGAGCCGAATTTGAAAGCAATTCGTGAATTACACTCGTTTGCATATTATTCGGGCTTTGACGTGAGAATTAACTGAATCAAACTGAATCTCTCGTCCATGGTAATGAAAAAACCTGCGATCTCTCGAATTCGGTACCAACTGGAACATGAAACGGGTTTCAGCAAAATATTCCGTTGGAAAACATCATAAACGAGAGTTTCAGCTGGAATTCAGTTGAGGCTCCCGTTAAGACCAGGTGAATTTGCAAATGAGTGTACTATGCCCATTGCCTCTGTTCGGGCTTGAATGATAAAAGGTGGAAATCGGAGCAACGTACAGCTACTTGGGCGTAGTCGCGCACTTGGTCAGTACGACCACTGTCAGTAAGTGCGGTGCTCTGCTGAAATAATTCGGGGTTGACAGAGGATGCCAGTGCTTCGAAGCTTTAGTTGGGATTCGGGACTGGTGCTGGAAGCAAAACGATTGGCACGGCCACGGGGCCTGAAGAATTTTCGTTCATACTGGGAAAACTGTCGTACATGTAACACATAAACTACCCTTCCCTGTTTTTAAGTTCGCAATGAAAAGTTTAACCAGTGAGAATCGTCGTACTCGGTACTGCTGAGTAGTCTGATTGGCCAGTCCATTAAACATTTGAATAGGCGTTCATGTGGTGCCTTCTGCGCTGTAGTATTAAAAAGGCTGAAAATTCGGTGCACCACACACGAACAGTCGGCAGTTAATGGTCGTCATAGGGATAGAGAATGCTAGGCACTACAGTATCTAGATTGTTTAGAATGGAAGTCAGTATGCTGTTAATTAACAAATACATTTTCTAGTTAGGAATGCAGCTATAGGATGGAAGATGCCACTCACATATAAAGATGTCTTGAGATTGTGAAAGTGAAAGGTATCGCGCGAAATTATGGTAAATTTATTGGAGATGAGGGTTTGGTTATATTGCATGCCTAGTTAATCTCATTCCGGAATATTTTAATTTTTAGACTGACAAAATCATTAAGTGAATGACGTCTGACTCGACAGATTGTTACGATAGAGGTCAGGGTGGAGTCTGACTGAACCTCCCTAGACTTAACTAGAGAGAGTGCGAGTCGCTATCAGTAGTATTTTTCCACTATTATGGTTGAGTTGGATTTATTCAAACAGATCAAACCTTGGCAATACCCCACTACGATCCCCTCCTTTTTTCCTTTTCTCATTTTTGGGTGAACTGAACTTCATTAACTTGCCTGCTGTCGGTGAAAGGGGATTATACTTTATGAAATGTGAATAGGCAACCGAACCAAGGAAGCACAATTATTCAGACATAGCTTTTAAACTTCACTCTATGGTTTGTGTTCTGACTATAACGAGTCCGTTCTTCCCAGCTAATCCAACGATGATTCCAGGGGCTGTTCACAAACTGACGTGATGATGGTGTGCGGATTGCGTCTAGCTAATTAACTGCTGTAACTTCTGAATGCTCTACTGTTTTAATGGAGACACTGACGTTTGTTTGTCTGTAAGCCACGAGAAGCTAAAAGGCAACTTATGTACTGGCACAAAACGAGGACCCAACAGCCATTGACGAATCTGCCAGGAAACATGTTATAGCCTGACTGCACCTTAGACGCGCGTTGAACTCGAACGTATACAAGCTACAAAGAGGTGAGAGAGAATACTTTTTGTGCCTACGTGTGCATAGTCACGTAAACAACAGTGCTCATATTTTTTGTTCACTAATTTTTATCGTGTGCATTGTTCGCATACAAACACTTGGCCTCTTCTTTATCGGCACTGGACTACAATGAGGCATTCTGAGCCAAAAAACAAGAGGAAATCAAAAAAACATGCACTACACCGAAAACTGGCTAGTCACATTAACAGAACAGTAGATTGTGTGGTTGTAGTTTTCTTTTTGATGCTTGTCATAGACCCCATGGGAGGGACGTGGGCAGAAACACTTTCCGGTCGACCAAATCGAACACGAACAACCAAGATATCAAAGTTGGGACTCAGAACACCGACTGTATGCCCATAGTTTGCCACTCCGATTGACTGCTGTTCTTCTCAGTATGAAGAAACAGCTCATGGCATGGGTAAGTATGATACCAGAGAACATATAAGTGCTACGGCAAGTGCATCCTCGAAAGATAATAGGTGGATGAGCTTTTTTTCAATGAAACAGCTAGGTAGGCGATGATATTGGAATATCAATCGATTTCGCTCGTCCCTACTAGGTGACACGAGGATGTTGTGGTTGTACAGTGCAACGCAGTGATTAAGGTTTCACAGTTTCGTTTCTTTAAGGTGCTTCGTTGACCAGCTTATTAGCTTGAGCTCCATCTTAATGAGACATTTAGCACAACAGCGTAATCGAGTAAGAATATCGGTGAACCAAGGTTGATTAATGGATAAGAATCAGCCCGGCGAAAATACTAATCAGACACTTGATAAAGATATAGCAAAGTGACCATTGGTAAGATTGTCATCAGAATCTATCACAACAAGACGGCACATAAGGGTGACCCCATATTTTGCTTGCGCCTTTTTTCACGTATACTGTTTTAGCCAGCTCGTCAGAGTGCTGGTGAAGTTTAAGTTTGATTTTTAAGGTTATGTGTCATTTAGTTATCCAGAATTATCCATTTCGACCCACTAGAAGGGAAATTGTAATGAAAACAGGTGTTCCCATAACTATAAATGGTGCAACTCCTTTACTATAGATGTTTCTTGGTTTGTTTCACTTTCCAAAACCTGGTCCACTTTACTCAATAGCGCGATTACCAGAATGGCACAGAAAATGCGCGCACACTTCACACCACTCACATCCGGGGGAAAGAGCCTATCCCTTTCACCCTCTCGTTATGTCTTTCCATTTTAGATCGAGAAGCGACATTCCACTCTTTTAGGTGTGACGAAAATGATGAAGTTCGAAAGAGCTGGCGAATATAATCTCTCTCAGAAGACCAATAGGAATGCTAGGGTTGTGTGTTGGTTATATCGGTCTGATTCGAGCAAACATCTGATGAGAATGTTTATGGTGATCGCAACCCATACAGCCATCTTATAGTATACATCTACTATAGCAGAACTCCTACGCAGACTTGTGACTGAAGAGGAACAGTAATGAGCCTCTTGTGATGCCAATCACTATGACTGGGTTATTTCATCCGGTGTCGCAAACCTAGTAACAAAAATCTTGAAAAGTCAGCAGCATCTTGGAGTTCTGTGTACAGAGATATCTGATATACCATTTCAAGGCATCATATTTCCATAAGTCATTTCACTGTGTTTCTAATTTAATTTGCTGCTCTGCCAAAAACGACGGTTTTTCTTTCTCATTTACCAAAATTCTTCATCAGATAAAATTCCATATTATAAATACTACTACTGGTAATGATCTGTCAATGTTCAGCACTGAGTAACAGCACATTTCACAGAAATCAAATATCAACCAAACTTTGAATGTCTAAAAGCGTTCATTCTCATTATAAAAAAAAATTAGAACGAATTAACTTTGGGTGATTAGACTGCTTGGAATTCATGACCTGAGTGTTTCTTCTTCCAGTTATTCGCCAGAGCAGTTACACAAGCCAACGAGATGTCGGAAACGTACGCACGGGAGGCATAACCACAGTTCCGAAGGAGTATAGACGAAGCGATCAAGGACCTGCTCACTATGAGCCTAAGGGGATGAGCACAGACAAGAAATCGTCCATACCCAGTTGAAGATACGATGAAACAAAAAAGAAATTATGACGGAAATTGCTCATAAGGTTGCCGAAAACTCTTCGACAGCTGAATACTAGTATAAACAAGATTTTCAACTGTGATTCAGGTGAGTCTTACGTGAACACCAAATTGGTATGCAAATGGGTGTATTTGTCGAAAAAAGGAACTAATTAATCAGGGTTTGCAAAATTATTTTCAACTCAACCATTTTTACGGTTACTCTCATACACATAAATCGCTCATCAGTTGATATGCAACAAGTGAACAGTAAAAGGTGCGAAACTTACTGGGGACCTGAGAAGGGGCAATGCTTCTGAAAGTTTCATAAGACCATTACCCGTCAGACACGACATACTATGCGATTCCCCAAACAGTGGAGGTTTGAAACTACGTTTTCCTATGGTGGTTTCTCTTGTGACATTACTGTTCACAAAAAATTGTGGAAGTTGCGGTTTGTTGGTTGGATGAATGAATACTAGCTTATAAACATCAGGCTGACGATAGTTCATCAAATTCAAATACCTCCATGTTCACTTTAGAATGTTGAACCGAACACATTGCAATGAAGCCTTTTTCCGTCAAGTACTATTTCAGAAACAGAGTAAACGGGAGCTCGTTTTATTCCACAGTTCAAGTTGGCGTTCGCACATCAGTTTGTTTCACTGAGTTTCAGGAAATTCTGTTTAGGTTGAGTGTTGCCAACTTATTCCATTCTTGATAAGCTATTGTTGACTCGTTTCCATTCTTATGGCACACAGGTCTACTCTGAACAAACAGGTTTATCTTGCTCAGAACTACAGGTGAGCCAACACTGACAGGGGGTATAGCCTAATGCACAAACAGATGCATTTTGATAACAGCACAAGTCAGCTAGCAACGAACGGCCTTCACTATCATGACTGCTTTACACACACTCAAAAAACGACGACACAGGACCCCTTGCATCCGACGGAGAAGACCAAAGACTAGGGAATGCATGATAATGCAGTGACCACCAGGTATACGATGCATGCATGACAAATCGAAATGGCATTTCGATAAACAGAGAATCGTGCTGGTCAGTCATAAACATTCACGACAGTAAAAAACCTCTGTTCGTTCCTCACTGTCCCATCGTTTCCCCTCCTTCTATCAATACTTGAGTACTGCCGGTTTACCCAGATAGTGTTGTGCCTTGATCGTCGCTCAAGAGCTAACTTGGTTTATCGGAATTATTATGCTTTGGCTGTTGGTGATAATAACTGCGTGGACGTTTTCCTGCCAGATATTGATCCTTGAAATACTGTGGTTATCGTCATTTTTGCTGTGAAGCCGGTAAGTTCAGTTTTCCATTATGAAGCCTCATTCTTATGAAGCATTATGTTTTTGGTAAGGGAAAATCAAAAAAAGGGATGATGGCAACTAAAACGTATGCCTACCTGTTGGGCACTAAAGTGGGCAAAACAGGCAGTGGACTGTCGGAAAGCTTTAGCAACCACATAAGTAAGCTGTTCTACCCTGTTCATTGTCACTACATTGGATTTGTTTCCTTCGTTCGGTCTGGTGGTCATCACAAAATCAGTGTACTTCAGTTCGTTGACAAAGAAAGTTGGACGTAAAGTGCTAGCAAGGCAGTTCAAATCGAGCAGTCGCACTAATTGTGAGCATTCTGCTGTAGTGACCAAAGACAGTCTCCACCATGGAGGTCACCTATCTAAACGAATCTGACGCCCTATGGACATTCAAAACGTTCGCTCTTCCTGTCGTGTATTGAGGTGTTGTAAAGGGCACAGGTGTTGAACTGAACTATCGACGTGACTTTCTCTTCGTAAAATTCGATGAGGACTAAAAAATGGCACGCAAGACGGCAACGCTTGTACACTCCATCCATAATTGTTTAGTGAGGACATTGTGTTGGATGGCATGAGAAAATGTATATCTTTCTGGAAGGTGTGTACTGGCTGACCAAGGCAACAAACTTGTTGCTAGATACAGAAGTAAATGAAGCATTTATAATCGTCCTCGTGTGCGACAAAAATACTACAAACTAAACTATAACAGGAGCTTCTAACATATACACGTGGGTTCACCTTCGCAAAGTTTACTTCTGATTACGCATGAAGCTATTTATCTGCATGTGATTGCTTTTAGGGAAAGGTGCTACACGCGATACAAGATCTCATATCTGGGATATGACTGCGCATTTGGTGGAATGAATATGTGGACAGCCATTAAATTTGGTCACTGACTAAGTCCTTACTTTACAAGCAAGAAACAACACGGACATTGCGGTTAAAAACACATTACAAATTGTAGACATTTGTACACTGTTCTGGCTTAAATAACAAGCATATCAGAGGCATAACCTAGTTGTTGGTTACAACCCTGACAAAAAAGGAACAGTCATCATGCGGCAACTGAATGTGGGTCGCTAATCTGTCAAGAATCTCAGTTAATTTGTTCAGCGGAACAGAATTCCCTTTTAATTAAGTTTCCATTATGGTTTAAATTGCCGTTCGACGCTGGAGGCTTCACATTTGAGAATGAGATCTTTGTTGTTGTCTAGGAGAATAACCCATAAAAGAAACGATCTTCTCAATGTTGAACTTAATTTACTTCATATCCCAGCCAGGGGAAAATTAAAGAATCTTATTTAAAGAGTCATCTGACGACGGGGAATTTTCATGTGAACTCCTACATTTGGCGCACCTTTTCTCCGTTTTTCAAATGTGGTAATATTATATTTCAGTGTGATTTTCACTACTGCCGAAACAGATTACGCACTCAAATAATATGATAGAGCTCATTATTAGGCCTTACCAGAACGCTCCGATATTTCAGTTAAAATGATAAAATATTCCGTTTTGGAAAAACGTTTACACGTTTCGACCAACGGTTCTCAAAAGTTTCGGTTCAACGCACCCTCAGGTCCATAAGCAACATCTTCGCTCCGTTTCATACGCACAATGCAAAAGTAACACAATGACAGCTGGAGCTGTACACCCAATGTAACATGGTGATAGATTTATGCACCAATAACTCTCGGAAGTGGGACCACGACGACCTCGGAGAGTGCATAGTGGTGTTCCCCGCCAGATAAGACCTAAAATTCCATCTCCTCAGAGGGTTACCACCTTCAAAATAAGCCAAATACATTTTATTCCATACTGTGTTTTGAGTTGGTCCAATACTGTATACAGACAAAACCTAGTGAGTTGGTTGGGTATAGAGGATGAAGGGTATAGAGGATGAACATCAGGTTATTTAAATCAGACTAGCCGACATTCGGAAAAATTCTTTAATCAAAATGTTACAGATAATAAATCCGTCTCAGCATTTAGAAAGAATCACTCGAACAGCACCGGAAACTTCTCCCAATCATCAGAATCTTTCAAACGCAGTGAACAAGTGCTTAACTTTTCTAAAAATTTAGTTTGCCGTTTACATAATTCTGATTAAACTTCTTGAAAAAGGATCCTAGGTGATAATTTTTTACGATATCTTCGCTAGAAAAATGTCGGCTTGGCTGGATGCAACAGCAAATTCATACAATCTGAATCTGATGGAGAATGAGGCTTTGTGGTACCACACTAAATTACCGTATTCTTGTAAACCCAAATAAAGATTATCTCAAAGCTGTACTTCAAAAATGGAATTACCTACGTCGCTGAGCTTGTTCCACCTGTAACACGAAGACGATTGAATTCAAAATTAGAAGAGGTCAAAAATCACTTTACCTATCATTGAAGTTTTAACGGAACCGGGTGTCACATTGCAGGATACCTTGGACTTTGTCCTCTAAGTAGAGTTAATGTGTGCCGAAAGATCGAGAAATACTGTGCGGCTGTTTCATCTTCGTAGGGACTCGTTAGCAGTGCCCATCTCACGAATCTCGAAGGGTAATTCAAAACTGAGGCCTCCAGACCAGTAGGTGCATACTAGACCTTTCTGCCAAGAGCGTCTAATCAGCAGTGTAATTAATTCACAATGAGACAAGATATAGCACCACTCGCCTTTTGATTAGGCACTTCACGTCAGGTGGTCACTTGTTAATTTGTTCTTCAAGTGGCGACTTCACGGATGGCAGGCCCATGCAAATTGTTGAATTTATTATTTTTTTATGAAACCCCATAGTTAATTTGTTGATAACACGAGGAGATTTTATGTCACACAATGTTTCTTGACCAGAAGTTTTTAATTTACTTATCCCCGCAGACGTCTGCACAGACGTGCAAGCGAAAGCAGGCGTTGATAGGCAGTAACCGATCGCATAGAAGGACACTGTTTTCCCTAATATCAAACAATGATTTTGCGGTTCCATTAGTATTTGGAGGCGTGGCTGATTTTACTGTTTTTGGAATATCTTCATCAACTACAAAAAGCACGATGAATTATAAACTCACAGACAAAATATTATCTGTTGATTGAAACCTGTTGAAGACTAAAATCCAGCTCAATTGCGGATTCAGGAAATGATCTAATATAAACACACTCATGAGGCATCGCCTGTGTGCTTCTCACTAGTTGGAAGCGAAAGATGCAATTCTGTGAAATGGAAGCCAAAAACAAGGTCGATTACTCCATTCACTCTTTATATTGTGGGTAGCGTGTTCTTAAACATCCCTAGCCAAACAAGCCCCCTAAATTTATCTCTTTAGCAATTGTTTTGGAAAGGTACGAGGCGACTAAGGAGTTCATCACCCTCGCTCGTGACGCACAATGTCCTTAAGTTGAACAACGTACTAAGGAAAGATGATGCGAAATATAGCGCGATACGATAGACTATGATCATGTAACCGTATATTACCTGTTCACTGCTGTGAACTTAAGGATGTTGCAGACCTGCTAAGTAGATATAAGCAATTTGGTTTTCACGAGAGACTCAACTAAATCTCTCGTTTATAATATTTTTCAACTGAATGTGCTGCACACAGGCCGCCTCATGTTTCAGTTGGCACGATATTCGAGATATCGCAGTATATTTTCATAAAGGAAACTACTCACAAGGTTGCTGAAAACTCTTCGACAGCCCACGACCGGTTTCGCTTTTCTTGGGGTTCATCAGGTAGGTGCAGTCCCCGAGTTTCCGTCAACCTTATGTTCTACTTGAACCCAAATTGGACTGTTTTCGAGAAATATACTCATTTGCAAATCAATTTGGTTTTCACGAGAGACTCAACTGAATCTCTCGAAAACAGTCCAATTTGGGTTCAAGTAGAACATAAGGTCGACGGAAACTCGGGGAATGTGCCTACCTGATGAGCCCCTAGAAGGGCGAAACCGGTCGTGGGCTGTCGAAGAGTTTTCAGCAAACTTGTGAGTAGTTTCCTTTATGTAGATATAAGCATGTTAGAAGTAATAAGTGCCGTCCAGGACGTTTGATCCACCAGATGGCTACGTGTACGAAAACTTGAAAATATCAGGTGTCCATCCGGGTCACTATCAACACTAATGTTTTCATTGGAACTGCTAATTTTTCAAGCGTCGTTTGTTCGAAACACTGAAACAGCTCTAGCTAGAACAGCGGGTTCGTGCGAATACATCAAGCTATAGTGTAATACATGAGGCTGTCTATTGTATCAGAAATTCCCTTCATATTAATTCGTTGCTATTCACCGCTTGTTTTTACCTAGGGGTCAGTCACTGCAAAGCAGTTGACATACCACCATTGAAACGCAGTTTCTCATGTTTACTGGTCCTATTTTTCAGCTACTGTTAAGATTAACAGTAGTGAACAATAAAAATACCGCCAGTCTGAACAGCATCATCATCTAGGGGAACATCGATCGTAGGGATACTTGGGAAGCGGATTTGACGGAGTTGCACCTCGACCAACGCATAGATTTTCATTAATAAAGGTTCATGGTCGCTCAACAAAACTTCTGTGGCTGGCGGGGTACTAATAGACTCACCTGAATTTGTTGTGCGACGAAAAAATAGCGATGGTTCTCTCACTAAGGTGTCGTCAGCAACCTCCATGTGGTCGGCAGGTGCTGGGGGTGAATTGAGATTTACTGTTGTAATATCTGTCGCTACATAACGTCCTACTGACCTTTATTCGCAAAAAGAACATGTTCCGTATAGACCTTGACGGACAATCAGACGAAATAAAATGGTATATGGTGAATGAGGCTCATAAAACGAACCTTCGCATTGTGGCTTACTACAGCCGGTATCTCAGGAAAGAGGTCTTACATAAAACCAAAAAAGCCATATTCAAATCCGGGTTCTATAAAATGCTGAGTGCAAATGACAACGGACCAATATTCCTAAGATTTATTTTTTGATTCAAAACTTTTCTAACACGTTATGAAATAAAAAGATCCATTGTTAGAAAATCACCTGCTTCGAAGCAGTTCACGTTTGATAAGAAAACATACCTGAGGGGACATCACATTTGACTGCCTATGAAGAGTTAGGGGGCAAACAACAGGCCATATGTGAAGCTACAAAGCAAAACTTGCTTATTTTTGCCTTTTGGAGTGATGAAGCTTATACAACTGGACGCGTGATAGTATAGAGAGCGCCGAACAAACTCAAATAATTCACTACTTTTAGGGTTAGTGAAAATAGCTGCCTAAATTTTTAACCAAGGTAGTCTGTCTGGGCAAGAGAAGAAATGAAACCAATGAAAAAAATTGCATCCAATCTCACCTTTACCCTAAACACCCAGTAAAATTCCAGGATCACGTCTGGGTAATTATTGGGTACTCCACAAGAATTTACTATTGTATAAAACAGATTATGTCAAGTGGATTGACGGTTCTCAAGCCTCTTTTTTACTTACAGCATTTAGGAAGGAAAATCGCCAAGTAGATGGTTTCTATGATACGCATCAGAGACACCCATTAACAGGTTCTGGTGACCAGTTCTCAAATACGTGATAATTTGTATCAGTTTCTTAGGAAACCTCATGGAGTAAATTGTAGAACAATGTCCTGAATGATCTATCACGCATTACTGACAATACCATCAGCATCCTCATTTTCCTCATCATCATCGTCATCATCATCATCACCATTGTCATCCTGCTCGTCAGTAGCCAGATACTGGTGTTTAAACATGTGGAAGTAATGCCATAGAAAAGAGTTGAAAGTAAGGGACAGGAGTAAGATCACATGAAAAAAGTTCTATGTCATTAGGACTATCTATCCTATCTACCGGATAGGAATCATTCTCGTACTGATATTTCATTATATAAGTGGAATACAATTATTGAACATAGCGGTGGGATTTGCCGTGCTAAAACTTGTTCTAGATTGTGAGTTTTCGTCGCACGATGTAAGTACCTGCAGACCTAAGGATATAGCGGAAAGTTATCGTGGTTTGCAACCAGGCAAAGTCAAGTTGGGGTAGAAGAGGTCACTATTGTGTCATTCACTCTACCAGGTATATTAAAAGACATACGAATGTAAGATGAATCTGTTTAAGTTTAGAGTACAACGAAAATACGTTACCGTGATTTTGTTGCACCCCTAAATAGGTGAACTATAGTAACACAACACAGAAACGGTAGGTTTAAAACAGTCCTGACCTAGAAAACGGAGAATATATTTGCTGCCATTTCCAAGTGTGAGTAAAGCGGCCCACAAATATAGAATAAGATGGTAAGAACTGTTAAAAAGTCACAGCATACTATTTACACTGTTGAAAATGTTTCCTAAATGATCTTATTGATATTCACCGGATGAGTTCGACCAAGTGTATTCTGGTGAGCGTTTCGGGCCCATTTAAGGTCATTTTTAATATGATTCACAAGCTCCAGTCTTCAGCATTTACTTGTATAAGCTATTTGAATCAGGATAGACGACACAATTCTTTTCAAATTTCGTATTACTGTGAAAGTCAAACTGAAATCTTTTACCACCGCACTAGCTTAAAAACTGGAAGGGTGCGTAACAAACATCATTCAATTAAAAAAATGTAACTGGGCACGTGTTTAAAGAACCACTAATATACATTCATATGGTGTACGATAAAGGGGAAATGCTCTAGTGGCAGTCAGAATGTAAACGATAGATCTAGGGCCAAAGTGGCATAAATCTGAGTGAAAAAATTTCCACTGAACTTATCAGTGTGAGCGGAATGGTTTTTTCGAGCTTTGAAAAGGGCTCTATTTGGCACCGTAATTCATCAGGGTGATCTGGCAGCTCCATTTGGCTAAGTAAACGCATTCATAAGAAAAGCAATTAATAATATGGCTTCGTTGGTATTCTAATGCTGTGGCGTAAAAAGGATAAGCCTCAGAATTTCAACGAAACTAGTGCCGTACTAGAACTCCAGGCATTTTCGTAGAAAGGTTGCTTTAAAATAAACCAGTCGAACATATTTCACCTTGACTTTGATAGCAATGTGACCTTTGACAGAGGGTGATTTATCTTCTATTCGGCTTTTACCGCATGCTATTGTGCACTGAAATTCCAGCAATCCCCAAGAGATACCGACGAAATAACCATCAAAAACTTTGTTGTTTGGATGGCTATCAGATATCGAATTCGTATAAAATCTCTTTATCTCCTGTGAGGTGAGTTTTTCTCACCACAGTCAACTAATCCTGCAGGTGTAATTTGGTGGCTGTTACACCTGTTGTCGGAAAATGTGGTGAAGCATGTGGCTCGCACACATACCAATGTGTCCATGGTCGAAAAGCGTGACCGAAAAGTCTACACTGTCCAAGGTTAAGTTTTATCAATTGATTAGCTGCGTATGGCCAAAGTGTGTGCGTTATCAGTTCGTGTTTCGCAGTCACGTGCTCCGTCTATAATCAATCGAACAGCCATTGCCACTGGACCGGATATTCGCGACCCACTCTCTACGCTTTGTGTTATTCCGCTCTTCAAATGTGACGAATGACTTGTAGTTAGTGAAAAGTAAATCGGCGTTAAGCTCGGTGTGAAACAGTGAAACCCATGCAGTCTGGAGTATTCGATCTATCTATATCAAACTGCAGAAGCGATGGTCTTCTGAAGTATTATAGGACGATTTCTTTAGCCTTCGAAAGTTGCCATTAAGATAACGCTAGTGGGTATAGTGACCACCTGGGGGATACCTGGAAATGACACAAAATGTTAAACCGAAGTGTGTTATCTGGAAGTGGCAGTTTCTGGTAACAAGAATAAACTTATGATCAAACTTAACACAAGGGGGGACAACTTGCGTTTTTACAGGACCGATGAGCTTAAACCAACCCAAATATTCGAGTCCAAAAAACTGGATATTGTTAGCAATCAACTACTGAAAGCACTAGTGGCACTTAGTGTAACTGAAAAAAGTGAATATAGTTATAGCCATCACACGGTTCATTCATCATAGGATTTTGTCATACAGATTCAGAGCGACAGTTTAAAATAAACCCGCATCCAGCGGGAGCTGTTGTCTATAAAACTCTGAATCTATAAGGGACGATGGTCTGCCACATAGATGAACGCAGTGTTGCTGCGCTGATACACAATTCTCCGCAGCTGTGAGGGACTGTGTGAGCTAACCCGGAAACTTGGGTCATTCGTTTGTGTGGATGACGAAACTGAGATTTATTAACTCAGTAGTTCTATAATGATGAACCCATTGTCTTGTTACTGATCTCAAGATAGAAGTGGCAAGGCTGGAATGGATGTAAAATTCCATTTGTTTGTGCATAATCGTAGAAGGAATGACTGATGTGTAGCTCTAAAACCTATCCATGGTGGGAGAATTTAGACACTGAATTCATACTGGACGTTTCATTGAGACGAATAAGCTGCGGTGTTCAATCCAGTGTGTCACTGTCAGCCCATATAAAGCTTGGCAATGTAATGTAGATGACCCGTCATATAAGATTCTGAGTGGTGCTGTTGGCCACAACTCTTTACGACCATTGACCACACATTCGTACGTAAAGCTGGTAAAAACAGAAATCACTAGACGAGCATATCGCTGATGCAACAAAACGTTTTAGCATCCCTGTACACCTGACTTTCTGGATATGCACAGTTATGCTGAACCGATAGCGTAATTAATTAACAATACACAGGGCTGTATCTCTCCAAACAAGTGGACGTAAGTTTAGTTTTCCAGCCTACTAACTCCAGAAGCTGAAGAACTCTAAGGTCTCGATAAACTACTCAGCAGAATGCAGTCTTAGCTACAGTGCTATTTCTGGGCCTAGTTACTATGCAACTTGAAAGAAGCATGAGGAGTATTCTGTCATCAGAATATCCAAACCAGAACGCAGACCAATCGGTTGTGATGAGACAGTTATCTGAGTGAATGTAGTTGATCTAAGTCGCATCAGTCCAGCCAACTGTCAGCAGGAATTGATGCAAATTAGCTTATGAAAAGTTGACCCATAAAACCACCACCAGAAAAACCACTTAGTAGTGCGGCACATGTTCTTATAGAAAAACAGATTGTGTGACCTGTCATTACAATCAAGTGTCATTATTCCGCCGAACATTCATGAAATTCCTATTGCACGGGAATGCACAATGGAAACACCAAATGATGTTTGCCCATTTTACTCAGCTATTCAGAAGGGGTTTTGTTGACTTTCATCGAGAAGACCTCTAGACAGTACAAGCTCCAAAACTGGTTGACCACATGAATGGCGGGAAATTGAGATATCCAGGGAACATAGTGACTTCATGAGTCATAAGCAGTTTGGTATGAAAACGCTGTCAGCAAGGTGAGTGACAGTGTTTATAATGCTAACGAGGAACGACATCCAATCGATTGCAGTCGGTTTTAGTGCACTTCCAGCGAGATCGTGGCAACTTTTCGAAGCGATTAATTGCTGTTCAGGTAACATTGTCAGATTGATAGAGCTTGGGGTTCAATAATGGTCACAGTAATGACAGCCCTCAGGTTCTGCAAGATAAAAGAAATTCCAGAGTCAAAAGCCATCAGGAAAAGTCATTCCTCCAGTAATTGGGAACTAGGAGGGTGTTGTCGTGACTAACTACCTCCCGGCGGGTTAGCTTGATGAAAAAAATATTTTAAAACATTCTGTACCGAATTACGTAAGCATTGAAAGGGAAGCGGAGAGGGGATTTGGAGCGAACCAACCACCATTTGGATTCATGGCTCAGCACTGCTATTGTTTTCTAGGGACCGCGCTCGAGTATTCACCGAACTGAAGGAATAGATACCACCAAATATTCCCTTACCTAGTGTTTTCAACTAAGTACACTTACACACAACCATCTTGTTATGTCGGCGAAATCGGCCGCATAAGGTGCACGATGGAACAACTGCGTGCACGAACCAGTGGAAGTTTCCTAAAATATCTCCGAAACGTACTACTCTAGCGGAGCGCGGCTTTGTCGTACTTTATTGAGGTGAGTATTGGTACTTTTATCAGCAAAAATAGGTAAACTACCTATCGCAAAAGCTGCCTCAAGTAACCGGGTTGAACCTCTTTCTTAATGTGTAAATGGGTTTAGTGGCTAGTTTAGCATAGTAGACAGCCACACTCTATTTTGTATCTGTTGCTGCGGTTGCGTACTTGGGGGTTTAGGGGTATTCAGTTTTTTTTCCTGTGCTAGTTTATAAGTTGGCTGACATACCGTGTGCACACTTTGCTACTACGCGTGTATATTTCCTCATACCCAGCAGCAGTTACTTCCTGACACTGTTTGGATCGATTTTAACCACATACCAGTTTTAAGAGCTCACATGACTTACTTTCGCCTCCTAAGACTACTACAGCCTAGTAAAACCTACTTGACTGCATTCTTGACTTAACAGCTGTATACATGTCACTAAGGTCATAAATTGAGCTGAGTTTGAAGTCCATACGAAGCCACCTTGAATTCTTGCTCTGATCTTTTAATAATGACTGCACTGTGGAAGTATTTTGGAGATCGACTCGTGATGATCGTGTATATTCCATCAAAACATAGAGGATCTTCTTGAATTGGTTCAAATTTTGGAGCATGATACTTGTTAGGGGAACCGTTAAAGCTAATGTTATGAGCAAATGTTAACACATTCACACCTTACAACCCCACGATAGAATCAAGCAAGAAAGGTGGTGTAATCACATTTCTAAAAAGGTAGTGAAGTTAAAGAACAGCTATAATGAAGCATTAATTAGTGGAGAGCGTAAGGATTCATACTCAAAAAGTAACATTAAGGTACCGTTATAGGAGTGCTACTCCTTCTGTTTAACCTGCTGGAGCAAATCAAGCGACTTAGCGTACAGAGTTCTTGTAGTTCAGAAGGTCAGTTTGAACACCAGTCAGCATAGTTAATTGAGAGATTTACAAGTGTCTGGATTCCACCATTCGCTGTCATGGTGAACTATTTTGGAGATTAGACAGAATCTACTGACTAAAACAGTCCTAATCTTAGGCCTTCTTTAAGGGAAACTCACTATTCATAAGTCAAAATGTTCTATTGTGCAAACAGAGGTGAAATATTTGTTACTCACTGGCACACATAACCAGTTCTGGATTTGGGAATAGCCCAAAGGTTGTTTTTGATGGGAAAAGGTGATTAGGCAAAATTATAGCACCACGTTTACGTTGACCACACCTTCATGCTGTTTGGTGCTCTACGTCATGGTGCATGGGTGGACAATTTCTAGACCTAGTGTTGTTGGTTTCACACGACAGCAAACTATAAATGGATTGATGACTCAGTTGCATTGATATAAATGGATAAAAAGACTACCGGAGTCATCCCGGAAATTAAGTTTCACTACGAGTTGTCAGAAGTAGAATAAGACCAGTTGGTTTACTACAAACCACAAAGATCTTCGTTCTGTGTACGAACAGAGGTTATCTTTCTACGTAACCTTCATACGGCCCTACAAGCAAGGAGGAAATAGCTTAAAATAAGTTTATTCAGCCGAGCCAAAGCCATTGAAACTGTAAGCATTGTTGAATTTATACGGTTATAAAAACGCAGATATAGGGATGAAGTAAGGCAGTCCACATGTGTTAGAAGCCGATACTTGTTGGTGTGGGGGAAAAAAAGTACGGGACTGCTGGGCTGTACAACCGCATGCTGCTGTACAATACATGACAGGTCATAGTGAACACTAGCAGAGAATGTTAACCAAATGATAGTATTTCGTGCACGTCTGGAACTTGAGAAAAGAACACTGAAAAATGTAGTGCCCTTTCATTGAGGTTACTCACCTGTGATAGATATGGTCATGCGCCTAGAGAAGAAAGCACTAGAGGAAAAAGACGTCCGATTGATTTTATTCCGTCGTCATTACATTCATACTTGATGTAGCATTCCAGACAGGAAACATTGAAGGAAACATTCCTTGGGGGACTTTTTTTCGTATCCACTTATCGTGCACTCATCGAAGATAGCAAATTCAGATAACCGTACGGCAGGCATCTTCTAAAGCCGCAAATAACCGACTTACCCCCTCTAAAAGGTACCTAAAATCATTGTTTGATATACTGGTCTACTGTCAATGTAAAATAACCGTCGTTCCTGAAACTACTTTTGAACATATGTGAGATACGAGCAGGAAAATACAGTTTAGTTTGACTTGAATCTATGTTTTGGTACCGTGGAATATGGCATTCGAATTAATTCTGGCAAATAGGATTAGGTAGAGCACGACAACCTTAACGAAGATGAGACTTTAGTAACAACGATTGTTTTCTGTACTGCTGGATAACATCTTCAGCTTTAGTGGATATTGGCCAGTAGTACCAAATAAACCATTTTGTGCTCACCCAGATAACATCATCTGACGGGATACATGCAACCTTATCGTTCTGATACACTTACGTATATGTAAGATGACGATTAGCTGAAGCAATCGTTCAGTTGGCAACGTTAACAAGCAGCCGTATTTTACCCAATCGGATGTAGATAGGCCGCAGGTGGATCGCATTAGCTCCCATGCCATGAAGGGATAAAACCGTCGAAAGTCAGTTTGACAGCATTTCTGGTTGTTGTTCTGATCAGAGGGTGGTATCCGCCGTCCGAATATCATTCCGGGGTAAGATGAAATTAGGCTATTTTTCAAGAAAATGTCTACTCCTACATAGCACGTTTAGATCAAGGTAAGAAATGTTCACACATCACATGACTGAGGCCTACTTTATATCCGAAGAATAATGAAAAATCCATTACCAACAGAATAATCAAATTTGCTTTCCGTGTTACCAAATACCCAGGCTGCTGACAATGACACGTAAGCAATGTTAACCACGAATTTTGTTTTTTACCTGACTACACATCCCAAGCTTGGTCTATTATACTAACTCCTCCCATACCCCTTGTAGGGAACACGCAACTAAACACAAAGTAATCAAACAAGAGTAAGCACCAGATAAAAGAGAATATTCAATCTACGACAATTACACTCATTTGCATATTAATTTGGTTTTAATGGGAGACTCAACTGAATCACTCGTTTATGATATTCTCCAACTGAATGTGGCGCACAAATAACGCCTCATGTTTTTGTTGGTACGATATTGGTGGTATACTTTCATATAAGAAACTAAAGGTTGTTAAAAACTCTTCAACGAGGAGTCTTCTGTAACCTTGTGAGTAGTTTCCTTTATGAGAATATTAAGTCTTTCCTGAGACGAGTCTCCCTAAAGGCACTTTGGTACTAGGTCATAGTCAAGTGTAAAACGCTGTTGTGATTTATCCCAAGACATGACCCGCCTTTAGGGAGCTTCTTTCTGGAGAACGTTGAATAAAATATCACACGACCAAGAATAATAATGAAATGTTGAATCAATGACTCTTTTGGCTTTGAAATTATTCTGAACTTAAGCAGTACCGTGAGTACAAGGGACCACCATCGAAGCTGGACGCATGTGTGGATGGTCTCCGGTTTATACTAGCACACCAACACAAACAGGCGCACATGCTGCCTACGTGCAAATCTCCATGCTGTTTACACAACATATGACAGAGCGTCGCACAATACGGGTCGATTGCTGCAAACCGGTTGTACGCGTGCATCAGTTGCTAACTGTCAGTGGAAGTGAATTTAATTGCCCGTCGACTGTATTGGTACAAGGTAGCTTCGTACCGACTAAATGACAATGTTTAATGCCCCTGGTACATGGTTCTACTAGAGCAATTTAGCCTAATATTAAGTGAAGTGTGGGGCTGATTGAACAGTTAGCCGAACGTGTTACTATCGTCCGTAGGGCCGAATGGTTTGTCAGAACGAAAAGACGGGTGTTTAAAAGAGGTTCAGTAGGTTAGGCTAGGGGAAGAACAATCGGGTCTGCTTATTTTGCTGCTGTCTATCGCACTGACTGAACCTTACAAACACGATGGCCCAAAATACACTTGCTACACAACTGACAACTAAGACCTCATTTACTTTCAGTTGCTTGTTAGTGTGTGAATTATACTGCAGCAGCATATGTTCAAAAAGAGAGTTGGAGTAACAGGTTAACGAAAAGACATTTGCCGGGGCACTTTCAAAGTAAAAAGGAAAACGCAGCCTACAGTCTGACCTAACGGTAGTGATGAGCTCCCTACCATTAGGTGTTGCTCCAGTGAAAGGCCACGTATTCGTATTACATATACCAACCGCACCGCACCAGCCATAAGTGTCGATTAGTTGAATTCAACCCACTGAGATGTTCAAAAGAAATCAAATGGACCAGCCGAAGCGAGTTCCATACTGTGAAAGCCTAACGCTGTGACGGTTATGAGGGCAGGCGAACAGCCCTCTACCGTGGATGAATGGGTTAGGTGTCATGCTGAGAAGCATCGAATTTGAGATCGTATTTTGATTACACATTCTTTTGACCATTTCACACATGTGGTGAGATGAAAAACTTCAATTTTTTCCTTATCTTACTTGCCAGATGGTCTTAGCGTCATTTTTAGAGCGAAAATCTTATAACCAGAGCCCTCATGGATTCTTCTTCACCGTGAAACGTTTTCATCCTTTAGGCCTTTTCTAGTTCTTCTCAGATTAGGGTTTACTGCTTTGGCCTTCGTGTACACCTTGTTTATATAAATATAAGCCTCTTTATCCTGGATAAAACAGCTGTAGCTGAAAATTCTCCAGCAGTCATAAAAGTGTTGTCTTGTGTAGAACTGGCCCTAAATCCGTTTACTTTGGTCGCTGAATGTTACGCACAACTGAAGCCGTTTCAAAGTCACCCACTGGGTGCAGCACTATAATGGTTGAGGCTTCTGCACTTTGGCACAATCATCGAATGACTAACTCCACATTGAAAAGGATTCGAGTCAGCAGCTCCAGGATGAATCTGTGCTGGAAACATCGACAGCGGTAGTCATAAGCAATTTTTAGACCATCCTTTCATAAGTTAAGCGTTTTTTCCTATGTCCGATGCTTTTGATCATCGAGTATTTCCCAAACAGAGTTCGCCCATATATCCATATCCGGGAAGGAAACCATCAGCCATAGTTCCATGAGACAACTGAATAAACTCTAATCCAGATATTCAGTTTATAACGTATTTAACCTATATATTATTGCACATATATTGAAGAAAATATATATTGAAGTAATATATAAGTAGTTATCAGAAACGTGACACGCAGACTCATCCAGCGTGCACTTTCCTCTCAAAACACCTATCAGAAAAAACGTTTAATCCATCGCAAGTGTTTGCTCTACGTTTTTCTGCTGTGCGAATGTTTCTACCACCCAGCAAACACTCTCGATTATACGGATTGCACAATTATGCAGTTATGGGCTTCTTGATAAGTCCAGCTAACCAAATGCCTTGGGTTCTGTCGAAGCGGTCACAGTATACATGGGACAACTTCAGCCGCCTGTGTGGCTTTTTATTTCTTCTGTTTAAAGCCCAAATCTGAACCCAGTTTATGACTCTAAGTCAGATGATTTCTAGGGAGTAATAAGTGTGATCTGAGGCAAATTAATTACAAAAACTAGTTCTTGGCACTTTAATTACCTAGACCGGACAGACCGGTTCCGTTACTTGGCTAAGGAATGCCTCTTTTCCCCTTTCATTGGAAAAGACTAACAAACCGACTTGCAGTAAGTATTCTCGAAAAAATAGAATTTTACTTTTTGTTACATGTTCATTCCTCAGTCCACAAAACAAACCGGCGCTTGATTGTATTGTGAGCAGATTCGGTGATTTTGAATAGAGAGAGACTGGGAGTGAAGTCAAACTATGCTGAAAAGCCTGGAAGCACTGTACAGCCGTTTGATTCTTCTTGGGAGTCATCACTAGTACGCACCTCGCGAAACCACATCTTCTCACACCGTCAATCTGTAAGTAGCTCGGAGGAAGACTGATTTCACAGTTTGCATGAAACTTTCACTTTAGAAGTCGTCATTCAAGCAGCCAGTCAATACTTGACCATCTGGTGTGGTTTCCATGATTGCAGAACTGACCGGAAGGTTGCGGGTTTGAAACTGAGTTTCGCGAGATGCACACAACCGATGATTCCCAATAAGGATGAAATAGCATCACCCCGTTTCTTTGCTTTTCGCATAGATTGGCTTCACTGAAAGGCTGAAGTCTCAGTTGGAAACTAACGGTTGATGGCAATGCCACCTCCGAATTTTCCTCTGTTTCGTCGATCTTATCAACATTCAAAGTGAAATGTTGAATAATATAGCAGTGATGCATTAGAGCTTTTAATGTCAAACCGGGTTGTACGCACCAAATACGTTCTATGTCTAGAAAAATTGTGGTCATAATTGGCTGGAAGAATTAGCCATCATTAAGCCTATCTGTTGCATATGGTATTCATTAAATTGAGGTTTATATTTTGGTTTATATTTTCGTATTTGCGAACCACTCTAGATGAGGAACTCTCGCTCAGAATGCAACCAATCAATCCAATGTGCATTAAAACCACTGGGGTCTGTGTTATTCCAGGCAGGCAGGGTCACAAAATGGAAACTGTATTGTGACATGTTGATAATTCAAAAGCAAGCTACTTTTCAAATACCTAAAGTTTTTCTCGGGCTGCGAATATCTAGCAAAATAAAATGGACCGCACTGGACACATTGAGATTACATATTATAAACTGAATCCTTTTTTACCGAAAAGAGAGTTCGAGGAAAATCTTGGCAAATCTGCTGATCAGTAGTGAAGCTCCATCAAGTTCGCAAGCTTTACATTAAGAATTAGAAGCACTACAGAAAAATCGCATACACTGACGCATACTTTGACCCAAGTATGTGAATAGGACTAGAATATTTTGCTTCAATACAGAGGAATCTGTTCGCGCTTGTTTTTATTGAGTCATAGCTTCCTAATGACACTGCTGCTAAGGCGTGCTGAGTATCGTATAGTTCAGGAGACGTGGCCATTTACTCCTAGATATTTGCAGATTCTCTCGTTTCGGCACATTTTTGGCGTAAGCCGATACAAAATTTATGAACGGCTCGATCAAATTTCGTACCGCTGAATGATCACGTAAACGCGTCACAACCAATAAACGCAGAAGACTAAACAAACCTCCAACATTGCACAGGACTATCAAGCGCTGGTCAAATACTCGCCAATGGCGGGTTATCTATTAGAAAGGATACAATAAATTTAAAAAAAATGTGGAGGTTTTTAGGAGGGAACAGCGGTTTACACCACAGTGATTGATGGTTGAAAATGTGGAAATCGCATGAAAAAGTATCCTGGTGTGAATATCATAGAGAGCACGTAGTCAAAGAAAGTGCAAAAAGCGGTTTTTGGACACTCCGAACTGACGTTCATTAGCCACAATGAATAAAAGTGGCGTAGCTTCAAAGCAGAAGGCCTAACCCGGACATCTGACGTAACCCTTCACCTACAGTCTCCAAATAGTAGCACTAGCTCACCCATTAAGACCACCAAAACTTGAGAAAGATACTGAGGAAGAGACTTAAAATCATATGATCTGAACTACATGAGCCGGACCCCCAAACCCGTCCCCCGAGTCCATCAATTTATGTCTTTTTTGACTACATAACTAACAAAAAAGCACACGCAAAACTCCTAACTGGGGATAGCCCAGTGGTTAAGGCGTCAGACTACTGACCGATAGATTTGTGGATCAAACGGAACCCTGACTTTTTGATTGTTCCTTTATGGGTTTAGACAGCCTGCTAGTACCACAGTCCTTCAGCCCGACAGCTGATCACAAAGAGGACGCTCTAGCTGAACGATTATCACTTTTGCTTAGTTTACATCCAACAGTACTCAGTCCTGTGGCCATTTAGATATCTTGCTGCTTGATGCTCAGTCTACCTTAAAACACGACCAAGCTTGTAACCTAGTCCGTTGGCCTGACGAGGCTTTTTTTGAAAGACTAAATGTAATCCAGAAAAACCTGCCGGGTGTCTTTCAAAGTTTTCAAGAACAGCATCCCTTTACTATTTCTTCTTCCTCTCAGCTGTTTGATGGATCGTCATTGCAGTTGTCATCATGCGAAGAAAATTATCTACGAGAAAGTGAATCTCTTGATATACCAGTGCTAACATACTGACCAGTCGTTACATCCCTGTATTCAAACATATTCCAGTGGCAGAAAAATGAGCTCATAGCCATGTACGCTTAGTAAGCGCACAGTCGGTGTTTGGAAATGGCGTCATTCCATGCTAGCATTGATCTGTACTTATGTCGAAGAGCCTACTTGATAGCCGATCTTGAATAGAAGTCACTGATTTGTGATGAAGCATAATTAGGAAAAATTTGTCTGCAGCAAAATGTTTGGAAAAAAACTAGACTTAGGAGGCATTGGTAGAAAAAAATGAATCTACGTCTACCAGTACGACACAAAGTTTCACGAACTGAGACGTACATAATCCACGAAATTATCTCCCAAACACCGCCGATGAAAAGTTCACTACTTCAGAAAACTATCAGTGATAATGTAATAAACATGTCGACATTCCTCATCAACTTAAGATTAGCTGAGCAGCAGGCTTTTTTTCGACTAAACCAAACGATCTTCATATAAATTAGGTAACGTGATAGTTTAGAAAACCTGCCGATCACCTCGAATATCAGCTACACGAATGAATTACTACGGATTGGTTTAGCTAGCAATACTTGTAGATGCTTATAGCGTTAACTAGCGGAAACTAAATCAACCACCACGAACCGGGTGCTCTACCGTAGATCTCATGACTTGTTATGCCGCACCTAAGCCATGGAACTCCTTTGAGCAGAAAGCTCACTAGACAGCATAAGGAATACGCACCGGCGGTAAATAGTGGAGCCAAACCTGGCTTTTGTACATCCTAGCTTATTGTAGCCAAACGGAAACGAATTGCCACGCAGGACGGTGCTTTTACTCCCAGACATCTGAAAAAAGATAGCCAAGAAAAAAGACGCCAAAATTTTGCGGCCTATTTTGGTGGATGTTTGCACCTTGCCACTCGCTCCGGTAGTAAAGTCTGAGAGACCGGTATGAAGCAGCTGTTCCAATGGGGGAAAATTCATTGTGCAAGGGCAGACAAAACGGCTTCTGTATATTCACCAAAACATACTTACTAACATATATAGGCGCTGTCACGAATCTTGGCATGTCTTACTATTCGACGTGCTCCGCTATATACAGGGTAAGATATAACGATGTGTGCAGTAAGCGCTGAAGTGTAACACTGGAGAGGGTGAAAAGCAACGCAATTTCCCATTTATAACAGATTCTTTTGTTACATGTAGATTGTGTTCTGTTCAATTCCCAAATAGCATAAATGAAAATGACGTGTAAAAGCAGATTAGGACTCGAATTGTGAAGCCGACAGGTCTAGCGTAGTGTAAAAAAGAGCGAATTCCGAATAAAAAGTGAGGTGGCGTTTTGGACCAGAAACTTTGGACCTGAGCTTAGTTTGCGATTGACAGTCAGCCTCCGTATAACCCAGAAGTTATCAACTTTATTTGCTCACCAAAGTTACTAATCTATTGGTCTTTTGCTGGCACTGACGCTAATGCAAGTTTCTTGCAAACAAAATCAGGGTGAAATATCGTCGAGGACAGTAGAAAGAACCCGATGGATGAATGTAAGATAGGCGTAACAAACAGTCTACTGTGGTTACGTTACGGTCCAAGGAGTTGTGTTGGAGAAAACAGGCTTGAAAATATGGTACTGATCATAAAGCCAAATTAGGTGGGAGCCAGAATTTTTTAAAAATCATTAACGGTAGGTTTCCATGAGGCTGTCATTCCACTGGTGGGCAGAATACTCACTTCGCTAACTTTTTCATCTGGATACAGTGTGGTTTTGGTAATGCAGTATGTCCACCTTTTGGATGCAAAGAGTATTGAACATGTAAAAGGACTACGACAACCACTGAGTATAAAACAACCAAGGGGTTTTAGTTAAATTGTGAAGGGATTTATAGGAAAAGGACCAAACTGTGCGGATCGCCATATAGGATGATTGCATCAAGCCCTCGTTCTGCTAAGCTTGGTCTCGGACGGTCGCTTTGTTTGAGTTCCTGCTAACATATAGCTTTCAGGTGTATTCCGGAAGAGAACAGCAAGTTGGCACGATTTTCAGCAATTTATTAAAGCACAGTTGGGATGATTCTCGTAAGGAAATGTCCAAACAAAGTAGATGTTCTGACATCCCGTTCATGCAAAGGAAGCATCTATTTTAGGGTGAACACATACAAGTCAAGATTTCGGTGTATCTTTCTATTATCGTTTGAATTAGAAGTTGCTGTTCTCTGTATATGGTATCCGTTGACAACAAAAACTATCTCACTGTGAAGGTTCATACTGACATTTCGCTTGCGGCAATATCTTTTCAGATCAACCTCACATTTTGAGTTTATTTCGATAAGAGTCTACTCTCCTGAGTAAACATAGAATAGGGACTTAGGGGGGGCTTAAAACTTCCTGCTGCTCAAAATGATGGTATAAACACAACGGATCCAGTGAGTTGCTTCAAAACTCGTTTATTATACTTTCAGAGTACATACTGACCGAAAAATATAAAAGATGAGTGGTTTGAACTACACATGTTCATCCGTAGTTCACCTCCTTAGTGTATGTACTACGAATGTTGCTAGGAAATGGAACAGAGCACAAACTGCGCAGATTAAAGGACACAATTCTTGAAATGGACTCTATCATGAAAAACCCCGATTATTCAGTGAGTGGTAAGGCAAGTGAGTTACCGCGACGTCACCAAGGTCAGGTTTAATTATGCAATCGACAAGGGCTGGTGAGTACCGTAAGGGTTGATTACCTGCCACAAACACGTGTCAAAGATAAGAAAAATTATTGGACAGGTGAGTCCTTAACTTCGGACAAGGCAAAATGTTTCTACGCACAAACAACAAGCGTGTGAAACACCTGGCTAAAAATGAGAATCCGCCAAATCGGCAATTGAGGCAAGAAACAGTTCAAAAGGTCTTCTAGAAGACTTCTGAACCATCAAAGCATGTATTTTGCATGTATGGTCTTCAATATGATGTTTCTATAAGGTTCGTGGTGTTTTGTGTCAGTTTTCAAACCAGAGCCGCTTTATTGAATGCATGCTTGGACAGGGCTATGAACCATTACCGATAAGTGATCATTGGCAACGTTAGTGTAATAAACACCGAATGGTTCATCAATTTTCATCCTAAAAACGTTATTGGTGGAAGATTCTGGACCGTGCGCACTTTTTGAGTCTTTACAGACAATTTAAGATCGACAAAAGTCATCCCTAGAATTACTATCCGCTGGGCAGTTCAGTGATGTGCTGCTGATACATGAACAAACTCTTGGATGTCAGTTGTCGTTCAAGGGCCCTTGAATATAATTGTGTGACAAAGAGTCTACAAAGAAAATACGAACTCAAGCTTTGTATGTAACATACTAATGTCTTATGTCCTTTCAAAGCAGCTACTAGTATTAACTGCCACTAAAAATCTCACTGGCTAGTTCGGTATTCTGAAAAGCCGATAAGATAAAACATATGAGCAGTTTGTCACATTTATAGAGAGCGCTACTGCTACTTGTAAGCCCAAGCCGGCAGCTAAAAGTAGAATAAAGTCTGCGTTTGCTATTTCAGTCGAGCGCAAACGATGAAAACCACAAATGTTACTACCAATAACGAATATACTTCGGGCAGACTGAATGAGGTTAATCTAATTCCATTTTCAGACAAAACCCGAAGATCTCAGCTGAATTAATCCATTTTCGCTGTCTAGATGAGCTATTGCCCTCAGAAACGGTAAAATGATTTATACTTTAGCCAGTTTGTCGCTTGATACTTTGCTTTGGTTTCACTGCAATAGTCGGCTGCGCTACTAACTACTGGTTCATACTTTTGAAGACCTCCAGCTTCTGCAGTACGACAGACTTTAGTTCACCTAGAGCTTTCAAATATTCTTTAAATACCAAGGTCCGGCATTCTAGAACAACTCATTCTTCGCTGTTTAGCGGCAGTACATGTTGAAACATTAGCTATCCTGCTCACACACTCATTAAAAACGGGCAGCCGAACTCACAGATACAATCAAACCTTTCTCAAAATTTGGATGCAATAATTGACTTTCAGCACACGAAACGATTGGCCTAAATAAGGTAAACTGGAACTCATTTAAGAGAGGGGTACGAGCCTACTGCTGGACCGCTTAGACAGAAACCCAAAGGGCGTTGACTCTTTTCACTGCCTTTTCGTTTTTAGCTACTGCACAACCAAAATGTTGACTGCCTGATTAAAGGAGAAAGTTGGATGAAGCCTTTGGCTTTGTCCAAATGTTCTGAGGTCATCACTTCATAACGACATTAATGAACGGATGTTGTAAGCAACAGATAATATACTACGGTCAGAAAAGCATCACCATATTGTATAAGGTACCTACTCTGGGTTTTTTTACGATCATTAAGTTAATATCGATCCATCAGGTGATTAGCTCATTGTACTCGTTATTTGCTGACAATCTAAAAATAGCTTCATTCTGAGAATACTGCGTGGCTTCAACGTAACTTCATGTTTATCTGGGGAAGAAATAAATAATATCATTTCATAATAAACTGGATTAAGCGTCTACAAATTTATATTCACAACTCAAGAAATTCAGTCATCCACGCAGTAAATGCATATCGAATTTTTATGGAGGTATCAACTAAATATATATATATATAGGCCACGATGTATGTCTGATGGCGTGTTAAAAGTGAAGCGTACAGAGTTTTACGGCTAACCAGAATAACACAAAATACCTTAAGAGTGCTTCTAGAATGAGATGCGGAAGCACAATATCCGCAGTCCAAACATAACAACTTTTCTAAAACAGCGATCACTTGGTTGGGAATGAAATATCATAACCGATGTGACTTAAAGTGATTTTGAAGCGTGCACTTTTAAAACTTTTACCAAAGAGGGGTGAGCGTGGATATCTTAGTCACTCTCATGTTAAACTTTCATCCAGGTAGAGAGTTCTTTTATTGTCATGAAGAGGCATTGCACACTGACACCATCCGTTTGAACCAGAAAGGAGCTATTTGGTTCGTAGATTTACGAAGCAGACCATCTGGACTTCTTAATAAGTAAATGCCGAATGAAACGTTTAAAAGTGGGCTCCATAAAAGTTACTTGTACAACAGTTTTACTATCGAAAATGCAAGTCAAGGCCTGTTGACCAATATTCCTGAGCTCTGCGCCCACCCGTCCCAAGTCAGAACTGTAGTTTACTAAAAATCTCCTACATTTCAAGTTTTCTCCTAAGGTCAAATATTCAAACTCGCACATAAGAAGTTCAAACGGCCCTGCATTATGCATGACGGCATCGCACTCTGCATAACATCTTGGCCTCTATGGTCAGTGAGATGTAAGAAGTAATCTCAGGGACGGGTCAATGATTACGAAAACTCAGGATAGAAGGTGTGCATTTTACCTACTTATCTAAACCAAAATGTGTGAGCACAAAGACCTTACTTAGAGGAAACTTCTACAATGTCCCCAGGATTTGTGGAGGAGATAAAACGATGCGTAAAAGTTTGATAAACTGAGGTTATCGATGAAACTGCCTTGAAAACATCACCAAATTCTACAGATAACTACTTGATATCAAAGTCACATCTGCCACATACTGAATGCCCAGCATTGTAGTGATCGGCCTGCGCATCAAAATAGTGTTTTTTCTACATATAAAATGTAATCCAAATGACAAACTATATCTTATAGGGCAAGGTCGGCGGAAAGCGTAATCACCTGTGGGGTTTACAAGCTGGGTACAAACTGATGGACCGCGACGCTGGAGAAGCCTTGTATACAGGTATACGTCTGAAGTTAGGTCACCGTTTACTGTTCCTTAGTCCTCAGTTGACCAGCAAGGCCACAAAGCACCCGCACGTCAATGTTTTGAAGATAAATGACTAAAACGTCATTAGTCAACCTGCCTTACAATCCATTGCTATCAAACGACAACTTATACTTTTAGTTGTTGAAACCTAAGTCATAGAGCACCTAAGCAGTGGTACTGACGACAAAACTCAACAATGACGGTGGCCATAGAAACTGACCCACATAAGTAAACGTTTGGGAGGGTCAGCTCAGAAGAGCCGTATGGTGAGGAATAGACCAACAGAAGCCAGTGTAAGATGAAAAACTTCCAACAAAATAAAACACCAAAGCATGTAACACTCATATCAGAAATGTCAATGTTGTGTTTTTTTCTCTAGTCCTACGGAATCAGATTTGGTGTGATATTAAGTGTTTAAACATGAATAAAAGATTAAGACCTAGCGCGCCGTTCTAGATGAAATTCAAACTGCTGACAGACAGATGGCGATAGCCCAACTAAGAGTTTCTGCGGTAAACCAGTTTGACGCCAAAAGCTTAGTTTTGAGAAGAAGCGCTTCCAAAAACCAACACGACATATTTAATCAGTGTGGGTTTTTTAAATAAGACTCGTCAACGGACCGCATTTTGCCACTAAAAAGGGAAAAAAGAAAACGAAAGCCCTTGCACATTCAGGGCCCGGTTTCTAATAGAGTACCCTCGGTTGCTACCAACACCAACGCAGAATTTCATAAATCATAGGGTATACTAAGGATTGAGGGCTAATAAATCAAATGTGGACTTCCTTTGTGTTACCTGGAGGAAACGAGGACTCGAAGATCCAGTTATCTGGTAGGATAGTTCTTTTCTGAGCAGTCACCCAGACAATAGGTGAAGAGCTACTGTATTCTCTATAAACCTACGCTTACACTACAACACGTTAGTTGCCGGCTAAATCACAGCTACAAGATTTTTGTATATTTTACGTCTCCTTGACTTTAGAAAGGATAACACTTCTGCGACTACAGTGCCTTACTGTGCTATTTTGAGTAAGAATACATCCCGGACAGCAAAAAGTACACAAGCGTTTAGGAAACAAAGATAGTTCATCGGTACTGAGTTCAGCTTCCCAAATGCTAACTGTAGCCTGATGCTGACTGATGTTTGCTACCGTTTGCGACCGGTGAAGCCACCAAAATAACACAGAATATGCGAGATCCATCATGACTGATCGCGACAAACTGCACCCAGTACGTGTAACTATTTTATTTATTTATATTGTGTATTTATTTTGTAAACCGTTTCGTAGCTAATTATTAGTTAAAACTACCGGCATCTACGCCAGCTAATGCCCTTTTAGCTCAACGTCTAGAAAACCAGCTACCTTAAAAATAGAATAAGTGATCATGGAGAAGTCAACTCTACCAATGAGTAGCAACATCTGAAAAATAAATTACAAAACATTTCCAAGCTCTGGTGCTGAGAACACTGGCAAATGTTTGCTGTCTTCGGTTGACTCCTGCGAAGATTTGAGGCTCATTATGAGGCTAGGAAGATCAATAAAAACTAGCAGCACCAACATTAACTGCTACCAATAAAAGTGACAAAAAACTGAAGGCGAAGATGCGCAATGCATTAGAATAAACACTTGAAGGTAGAGCCTTGAAGTAATCAGAAGCCTAAACCAAATGTTGAGCCGCAAAGCACGTCGTTCGCGTTGATCCGATGAAAAGGAAACGTAGCTGAATGAAACAACGAGCTGCTAGAAGAAAAGCCCTTCTGGGCATAGTAACTGGATGTATGTTTGTCTTAGTCTTTTGGAGCGGCGTTCAAAAGTTAAGGTAGATCATATAGGTGACCACTACATCAATCTTTTAGAAACAAAAGATCATAGATATACTCTGAGAGCAAGTGTAAACAAAACATGGAATCTTTTTGCCCAAGCAGAAATACAATACAATATCATTCTCAGCAAATCTACTCGCTACCTTGTTGCAGACCTAAATTATATTGGGAAACCAAAATTTGCCTGCCACTAAACCTTTTTGAAAAAAGGAAATGAATGCGATCATACAAATCACCGACCACTGGGAGTAACAATCGTTGTGAACAAAAGTGCAGTATAAAGAAGCCTGTATCCGAGACATGATTAATCCCACTGATTCTGCCTTGGGAGATAGTCTTCATGTAAAAAACGGAGAAAACCCAAGCGGAAGGTTAAAGCAGGTTTACGCACTCCTATTGCCACACAGCTACTGCTTTGAGGTTTCGACAAAATTGTTCACGACCGATATTCACAACTATTCTCACTAATTAAACCTTCCTTGACTTCAGCAAAGAATTTGATTGCGCTAAAGGTTGCGTTGCTCAAAGCACTCAAGAAATGCGCAATAAAGCATGTACTGGCAGGATAGAGTTATAGTTTCTAACACCAGGTCTCCTTGTTGGGGGATATAAAAACTACACCCCCATTTTTAAATCCAGTTTGGTGTCTCATGGGTGACAGAACTGAGATCAGTGCTATTTGGTGTCCTGGTCGGCCGAGTGCTAAATGTGTTTACTGTAAACATCTGTTTTTGTAGATGTCTATGAGAATGTGATGATTTGGACTATATTAACCGAATGGTCGCGCTTGTGGTTGATGAATTCAGGGGTCCGGTCTACAGTGATCGCCGCATTGCCTTAATCCGCACAAACCTGAGCAGGGAACGGCAAAAGTCGGTCTTATTTGTCATTCCGCAAAAGCACAATTACATTCATTTTATTGTATGTATACTTTTCTCAACTAAGCCAGTAATTCATGTAGTTGAGTGTACACATACAGCTGAGGCAGAGTGCCATTGGATCCCACCATCAGATAATTTCTGAAAAAGCTTGCCTCCCAACCCTACAGTATCTTCGAGTGAGAAGATAAAATCGGTGCTCAGGAACCACCCGTGAATCGCACAGGACACAGCAATATTAAACGACACCGGGTAAAGTGTACCCACCGAGTTCCAAACCCTCCACATTTGACCAGCAAATGCAATGGGGAAGCCCTTGGGACGGAAATGACACAGCGTTCGTCTCTGGTTCACAAAATATCGGTAGCCTATCTTGAATGCCTCTCGCCGATATCAGCCATATCACCAATAATTTTGGGTGCCCATCGATCAGTTTAGTAGCCAATTCTGCTTCATGTGAGATATGGGAAGCATCTTTAGTTTATCCCCCCAAAATGCAGGGAGTTCAGTCAAAAGATTTGGCATTGGACTCACCGGAAGCGGCACAAGGGTAACGACGTTTGTAGAAAGCCATTGCCGGTTCTAAAAAGTAATATTAATAAATATTGTAAATCAAGTACTTCTTCGGTTATGTATCCGATGGCACGCCCATCATCACCTTGCAACAGAAAGCAGTATTCGTCATCCTTTCTGGGGAGTGGATAACTACCGAACGGTTAGCACAAAGTGGAATTACAATTCCAAACATGCGAGCTGTTTTATCTCATCTAGTGGAAGAGTCTGAGGAGTAACAGAGGTATTCAAGAACTTACAGGATCTAATGTCAGCAAAGTAGTGCGCTCAGCTGACTGTAAATTTTGCTTGTATGTGACACCGAATTTCAGAGTGTTGCGCATCATCAATATCCATTATAACAAGTGTATGTTTTATTTATATTCTGTAAATGACAGTAGATATTGATGAGTATAGCTGACCATGTGCTCGAGAATGGGGCCAAATTTCAAATGGGCGCTATTTATAGAGTACAATTGTTGGAAAGCCCATCTAGTTCATCCAGATAAGCGTAGTTCAGCTCTGTCACTCATTGTTTGGACGATTTATCCGCAGGTACAAGTGAATCATTCAACTTCCCCTGGTTAAAATCTCAGTGTTCGTCCATTTTACGCCGCAAGTGCTTCTACTGGAAGGAGAATTCAGAAGACTGAATGCAAAGTATCCTCTCATGACTGTGAGTTAAACGGAGATTTGGACACTTGGAAGAATCTGATGAGCGAGCGTCCGAGAGAGCCCTGTATTATTTTGGATAACCAACAGTAAGCACACTGTTGGTTAAATATTTCGTGAAGTAACACTCCACATATTGTTGTGTCCACCCTGATGGAGCGTCCAGCGCGGAGCAACGTCGCACTAATTCCATCCGGCTATCACTTTACTCGAAAAGAGCTCCATATAAAAAAGAAAATTATCATAGGAAAAGGGCCACGAATATTCCCTAACGAGCGCCATAAGCACCTACACCTTGAGCAGCGTGACAACTGGGATAGATAATGGCCTCTTGACCGCCGCTACCGACTGGCTGGCATGTCTCCAGTCAAGCACTGGGAGGGTCACGTGGGCCCTAGCCTAAAACACGGGCAGTATCAACAGCCCGCTACCTTTCTGCAATATATATATATACACTGCCATTTCAAGGTCTGCCCACTTCTGGGATTCGGCAACTCAGGATCACCTGCGGGAAATAGCATTTCTGTGGGTGGTAACTCGGCATGTGCGGCAAATGACGCAGCTAAATCAAGTTACAATCCTAAATATAAATCATACCGATTCGGGCATTATCGGGTCGTTACAACTTGAACGCGGCAAGCAACGGCACAACGGGAAGGAAAGTACAACCGACGTGACACGCTTATTACGTGAAAAGTCGCCACACTTGTGGGAACCAGAAATAAACAAAAGCAATGTGTGATGAATTGCGACTGGTTCAATGCTGAAGCCGGTTGACTTGCACTAAAACTGAAATATCGTTGCTGGCCATGAGTGACCTTGGGCGGTTGACTAAATGGCCAGGGTCACAAGAGGCGAAAATGGAGATGGAGATGGAATAATTTGATGTGGGGATAAATGGGAAGTTTCGTCTCATAAATGTGGTTTACTTTGAAACTATGTCGACTCAGTGGTGCCACTGTTGTACGGAAGTCAGATGTAGAGGATATTTTCGATGGGGAGATGGTGATAGTGCATAGGGCCAAACGAACACCATAAATGAAATCTTTGAACTTGTGGAAGGGGCAAACTGAAATTGCTGCGGGAAACCAGGACGATTAAACCCGAACCAAAGGTTCGGCGGGTTAGAACAAACTCATCCCAGAGGGAGTTGGATCCGGATGAACAAGTTGTTCGTAGTTGCAACTAAAGGCTTGAGCGGGCAAGGGTAGGGAGAAAATAGCTGCGAGAGTGCCATCAGACTGATTATGGAAGTGCCGGGCTTTCATTGCACTGACACATCGGTTTCTGGACAGCCTCGTGACGGACGTCAAGGATGCGGTAATCGGACAAAGGATGCGCACTCCTGTAGCGGCTGGATCTGGGTAAGGCGAGGGTATTGACACAAAGAGTCAGGCCGATTTAGATTCGAGGCAATTTCGATTCAGTTAGAGGACCATGTGAATGTGAGCCAGGGACCAGCCTGATTGAATGAATGGCGGTCATACTGGGCGTTTGGAGCAGCTACTGCCGAAGTTTGAAGCTTGTGACCAGGTGTGTGCTTGTGAATAGTAGGGGTAAGTAGCGAAACCTCTAGCGGGCTTGGTCACTTTTAACGTACACTGCGCAGGAAACGCTCGTTGCACAACACCATAATTGAGGCGCCAATCTTCTTGGATGTTGGTATATGGCACTACAGTAAGAGTGGGCATTAGAAGATAAAGAGCCAAAGGGAGTTTTTTTAGAAGGGCTTACTTCGCATGTGGATCCGAGAGGTATTCAAATGCCAAATGGAGTTTGCGATACCCGCGCACCCTTGAAAACGGGAAGGAAAGCGGTAGCGGGAAAGCACGTGATCAGGTTAACGGCTGTACACTTTGGAGACGGCTAGTGTTCCGATGGCCAACCTATGTTCGATGCTAGCCCACAACTGGAGAGCATATGAAAAGGCAGTTTCGGTCCGTAACCGCAAACCAACTGCAGCTGACGTCCATCCTTTGCAGTGCTTATCGAATCCAATCAAAGGGATCCACCTAACCGGGCATCTTGTCTTGCCACGTGATCGTCATCACGAAGAACCTTGAAATTTTGAATGATTTCTGTTAGATATCCTCGCGTGCTCTCTTTATAAGCAAACGTTTCCTGAGTGTTCAAGTTCGTCCGCTGGAGCGAGGCGTTGTTTACCAGCCGTTTGCCAAACGGCAAGTTTCTGAGTTCCCCCCAAATTCTCCAGACCTTACGGAAACCAGGAGGTCTGGCTATACACAGTGACTAAATGTTTCTTAACCAAAGATAACACTCCAACTCTTGAAAATCTCAGTTCTTCGTTGATATATCGGCATCCTGACCCATCTTTCTGTAATTTTGCACGGGACTGTCTCAAAAAACCTCACATTCGTGTGGCTCCTGAGCCTGCATTATTAGCAATCTGGTTTCTTTCAAATGCACCACACTCTGACGCTTTCGCATTTTTAAGCAGGTTCAAATTTCAGCAATTCCGACTGCTTAAGGAGATTCGCACTCGTCTCTTCATCTTGACAGGCTGATGATTCCCGTCGCCTTAGTGCTTTGGGTTTACGAACGAGCGTGTCGTGTTCTCCTAAGAAGCAATAAGTAGAGCGCAGATTGCTGGCCAGGTCCTTATTTTGAGTCAACAGAAGTAGACCCGGGATCAGAAGTTGAGGATCATCGATTTGACACCCCATTCTGTCAGCGCTTCAATTGTAATCTTTATATGAAAGGTTCGCCCGTACAAGCCACTTTTGCTCACTCGAAAATACTAAGATAGGACAAAATGGCCCGACGTTTGGGCCAGTAAATAGGCGGCGAATTGCGGTCTGGTGGCCTTTGCAAAAACTGAGGTAACACACTTCTAAAAACATTTCGAAAAACATCCGAATAGTTCGAGGAGCCTCAGACAGGGGAAGGTTTACAAATAGATCTGTGGGATGTTGCCGGGCCATCCTTCGTTTGTGACGCAAGCCCTGTTAGTCCAATTAACTTAGTTACAAGGTCGGTGGAGTTTTGAGCTAGTGGAGGTCCCATTAACCAATACCTCTCACCACCGACGGGTCAAAGGAGCGTCAGGTTCCACAAAAGATGTATGCCGGTCACTGTGGTCTAGCAAGCTTTAAGATCGATGGGCTTCGGGAACTTTCAGATTTTAGTGGCTTCTAGAAGTAAACACGAAATTCTGGCGTGTAAATAAGCCCTCCTTTATTTGTGCTGTTTGGATCGAAAAAGGGAACAACTGGGAAGGCCTTGGTCTTCCCTATATGCTGCTGTTAGGTCTAGAATTGGTCGACCTCGCATCACAGAGAAACAACAGCGTGGGAAACAAAGTGCGGTGCAATAAACACCAGCAAACGAACAGTTCACCATGTGTGAAAGACAGCTAGGCACCCAGCATCATGGACCATAGTGCATCCAACTGCGAGCCTCTGGAATCGAAGATAAGAGCGCCAATCTAAGGCCGATTGGAACATTCATAAGCCGAAATCATTGGGATATGAGAATTAAAATTTTTTATTCTCAGGCGAACAAGACTATCAGCTGGGTGCTGCGATGACCATCTTACGTACACGGTATGGCGCTCACCAGTTGGGAATAAAC
>SJOL01006718.1:3435-70378 GCA_004794785.1 Opisthorchis felineus
CCCTTTGAGTGACGAACCGTGTGAGGTCAGCAAAGGTCGGCTCCCCCTGATCATGGGTGGCTTGGTAAGCGAATTCCGCCCACTTCTGTTGTAAAGTATAGGGCAAGCACCTCACTAACCTATCCAAATTCTCCAGAGAAATTAATTCTGCGCTGCAGTTTATCTGAGTCAGGGCTATTTTGCAATTTTGCATCCCGAAGGCCAACCGAGTCAGACCTCTCGCCTTGCACGATGTAGAAAGAAAACATTTTATGAGATCATCGATCAGGGCTCTGGCCACCACATGAGGCCTTCCGAAAGACCCACGCAGAATTCGGCGGGCTCGCTCATATTCATCTCTAGGCTGAAGCATGAAACAGTCTTTGATTGCCTCCCTGGCTGCACCGGAGCACGCGTTTATTAATTGTACGAGCCGTTTTCCAGCGTCTTGGGTCTTGCTTTTGACACAAAGCTCGAACTGACGCATGAACCTCCAGTAGCTTCTAGGGTGCCCATCAAACTGCATGAGGCCAATTTTTCGTAACTCCAGACCCTCTATAATAGATTCCAGATGGCAAAACTCACCTAATCCTGTCTGTCGTTCGGCTAACCCGAAACAATGGTGATTTTCAGAATTCATTGGCAATGCCATCTTTCTACAATCTTCAACATAGCTTTTAATACGCTCCTTTGAGGAATCTGATAAACTTGACCGGCTGCCATACGCTAAGTCGTCTTCGCCACCAGTCACGGATGCTTCGAGCTCCGCCAACCCCACCTCGGCTTTACCCTTGAGGAGTTCGTTCTTATGATTAGTTTTCATAGCCTCTGTTTCCAGCTCAAGTTCCTCCTTAAGTTGTCTCTCCTTAAGCTGTGCTAACAATAGAGCAACTTTAGACCCCGAATTCCCCGAACTAATCCTAGATGGTATACTAGCCCTAGAGCTCATCGCTGAAAACGAACCGTGTTCGACTTGCCTGGTGTTTTTCTCAACTTCTTTGTCACGTTTTGAATTGACCAACATTGGCCTGGTGATGGGCATCCAAACAACCACGCTTGTCAACGTTGAGTACTGTAACGACCGTTTCGATTTCTTGAGCAACGAGCACCAAGGTTAGGAACCAAACCGGCAAAACTCCGAACGAATGGTTACGCAAATGTGCTGTACTATAAAAATTAAAGTAGTTACAAGGATACAAAATTACAAACCCAAACGGTTTTCGACAAACGGTGGGGTACTCCAAAAAGCAAGCAAAGCTGAGATGGATCAACAGCCAACGCGTGATCGAAACCGGGTCGCGAGTTGATGCAATAGAACAACTCTATGGCTGACCAGAGTTTCCGTACAAAAATAGTACATCTGACGCGGTAAAAACGATTTGCGTAGCAAGGAAAACGGAAGATACAAAGGTCTCTGCCAAACTGAAATAGAGTTCAATTATATCAAAAATAAAAGGGGCGGTTCATTTGAGTTGTTAACCGAGAAGGCAGTCATTCACGATGGGAGGCAATTTTAAAGATATGCAAAGTTGCAACAGGTGGCTTTCGTCAAGCGGCTGACGACACGTCCGGTACAGATGATTTTTCAGTGTGAACGACGTTTCCTTCAGGATCCTTGCGTTGACTTCGTCGGGCCCCAACGCGCAGATCGGGCTGACTTTATGCAAGAGTTGACGAACGTCCTCCACCGTGAAGACCAAGTCGGTTAGAGGCAGTTCGTAGTTATACCTTCACCAGATTGGCTGTGACGAGGACGCTGGGGCTTAATACAGTCCTGCATAGTGCTCTCTGTAGACCTCAAATACCACTATTGGGTCACTCGTGTGTCCCCCGTTCCTGTCCCTCAAGGCGAATGCGGATGACTTGTTTCTGTGATTATGTCTCACGTATTTAAACAGCACATTTCGGTTTTTCTTGGCGGGGTCCAGAATGCTGGCTTGTTTTCGTATGTTCCATTGGCGGATTTCTAATTTACGGCGGTTCCGCATTTTGCGAAATGCTAGCTCATCTTCTTTGTCTCCTGTATTGAGCGTTTTGAAAAATAGTAGATACCTCTTTTCCAGAGGATGCTGAATCATTTTAGGTAGCTTGCGACTCATCCAGCAACGTGCTGGTTTTTTGGGACGAACATCGCGCCAGCCTCGTGAACTATCTGAACAGTGGTCCTGTATGAGTCTTCCACGGAAGCTGGTCCCAGTTTAACTTGTTCCAGAAAGATGCGCATTCCTGAGAATTCTGCACGGCAGAAGTTTCGAACCCACGTTCGAGGTTTGGGATTTCTGGCCCAATAGCAGATGCAATCAGAGGTCAGCCCACAGTGGTCACTATGTCCCAGTAGAGCGTCAATTATCACCTGATCGACGAAGTGTCTTTCGTTGGTTATGTCCAAATCCAGAAGGGATCGTAGTTGGCCTGCGTGGTATCTGGTGGGTGCAACGACCTGTTGAATCCAAGCTCTCTGTTGAAAGACTGGTCAGCGCCGCTGCAAAAAGTCCACTTGATCCGACACGCTGGAGCTCCATCCAGGAGGCATTTGGAGCGTTGAAGTCGCCTACCAGCAGGAGATGAGTGAAGTGGTAGTTGGAGGAGAGTTGCTGAAAGATCCGTTTGAAGGAACTGCTCACCTTCCGGAGGACTCGAGGGGCTACGGTAGACCGCACCGCGAAGGAGAGAATCGGACCCGCGCAGCGGGATTTGAACCCACAGTGCATCACAAAGAGATGCAGGTGTGGTATCAGGGAGGAAAATCGGGTTTAGCAGGGCCACATGTAAGTACAAGGCAATCCCACCAACCCTCCCTCACTTTGAGTCAGCTCGAGGAACAGAGTAGCCGTCTATCAAAATCTCCGCGTCAGAGACATCTAATGTGAGCCAGGTCCCTGTGGGTGCGATTATTGACGGCTTTTCAAGGCAAACCGCCTGCTCATTCTTGCAAAGCTTGTTGAAAAGACTGAGGCAGTTTGTGGACAAGCATTTCAACACTGTCTATGCTGCCTCCGAAGGTGATGTGTCGAGGGCTGTGTAACCAGAGATGTTAGCAGACTTACTAGCTGTACGTTGGGTTTGAGTCCTAGGCTCCGAAGGGGCCTCTGCGACATATTTATCTGCTACCTGTCTTGGTGGTTCTGAGGGCTGCTTTTCATTTGCAGCGTTTTTTCGCCCCGTGGGAGCCCGGTTGGCGCGGACCTTTTACCTTTGGGGGAAGAAGATTTTTCCCCGGTGGGCAAAAATTTCGACCGCTGCTACTTGTAGCTCTTTCAATACCGCCTTTTGGACGACCAGATTTGCTGCTGTTCAAGGGTTTCGAACAAACTTGCGTCTGTTTGGTTTCTTGGGCATTTTGGCGCGGTTTGATCAAAAAGGTGTCTCGGTGAGGCCCTGAGCGCTGGGTGGCAGCACCGAGAAGTAGTTCTCTTGGTGGCGCTCCCATGAGGCTTGTTTTCGCAGAGGACTGCACCTTGAAGCCAGCCAGCAGTTTACTGATTTGACGAATCTTATATGGCTTTCTTGGCTGCGGTCACCTTTCTTTTGTGTTTGTGTGGACTCCGGAGTCACCCGCGATCAGCGTGGCCAAATGGGTGTACGGGGGACTATCCGGTTCGTTGTGGTCAGGCTTGTGGCTTTGGCTGTCGGGGTCCTGGGCGACGACTGAGTCCACAATCGAAGAGGTCACTATCGACGGAGTGGAGCTGGAGGTTGGCAGTTTCACATTCTCAGTGGTTGTAGGGATCTTGCAGCATACCCCGATGTCCAGGTCAACACCTGCTGTTGATTTGTCGGTAGGCTTCGCCGCTTATCTCCGCACGTCTGACCCAGTTCAGCTCAGAAGTTATGACTTGGGTGTGGGGATCATTGCAGAACCTTTATTGTCCGTTACGGACAGAAGCACTGATAGCTCTACGTACTCTGGGCGCTGCGTCCACTGAGGCTTGCCTCCACCCGAGCATCGCTGCCTTGGGTAGTCAAGGGGTCTCCAGTGGTTGAGTAGAAATTGCAATCCGGAGTCGCAGCCGGTTGCGTCGGCGTGCCTTCAGGAGCACAATGGCCTTTAACTACAATCGGTTTCGCCATAAGTTTGGGGTCGGCTGAACTAGCGCCAAGCGGAAGCCTGTTTCGCACTTTCCTCACAGAACTGCCATGGCCCAGCTTACGCGAGTCTAGAGGGCGATCCTCATATATACGCCTGATCGTTGGGTAGGTCTTTTGAATGCTGACTGCTTGCTCCAAGATCTCCCATACGGCAGATGGGGAGGGAAGGGTGACTAGAAGCCCAAGCGTCCTCTTGCTTCCCTTCTGGCGCAACCAATCTGCGTGAAGCGATTCGTGGTCAGGCTCTGTGAGGACACTACCAAGTGGCGACTGTGTCTACTTAGTTGGAGTGCCTTTTCTGAAGAACGACCCTCAGGTGATAAGCCTGCTCTCCCTTACGCGCCTGTCCACTAGAGACGCAGCGGCGGTCTTTATTGCCGCATCAGAGAGCTGGATGATTTTCTTCGCAGCCAGCGGACCCAGGTTGGATAGCGCAAGGTACTCGTTCTTTATCAACTTTCGTCCAGGTCGCTGTGTTCTTTGTGTTTGCATCCTCCATAGTTTTGGAAAGAAGCTCCAGTTTCGCGTCGAGTATCCCGAATAAAGTGAGACATTTACGCTCGCCTTTTCAACTCAGCAGAGGTTTCGTTTTTGATGGCTCCCTTCTTAGTTGCGGGATGCATTGCACCCTTAAGGCAGGGGCAGCTAGCGCAGACAAACGGGTCAGGAGAGTTAGCTAGTTGGCTAACCGGGTAGTCCTGTAAACCCCGTGCATTTAAAGTGCCACCAGGCCTTGCAGGTGTGGCATTGCCTACCACGTCTTACATTCGGCGGACACCTATTTCGCCCACATCTGTTGTGGTCCTTCGATGGCTGCAGAGAGCAGCCTGCATTGATTTGGGTCATAATTGACAATGTCGGATACAATGTCGGTAGGGCATAAAAAATAGGAAGGAACGTAGGTGGTTGTTCAGTTTTCTTCTGTTGAACTTTTCTCCGCCCATTACTCATAAACCTACTTGAAAATGATGGCGATAAGGAACAGTACATCCAACAATAGAAGAGCAGTACTGCTGAAGGCCTTGGCTTTAGGATCCTATATTATTCCGGAAACTTGGTAAAAGACAAACCTAAATAAATAACACTACTTAAAGACCGCATCGGTTAACAGGATTTTATTTCGTCCGCATTTTACTTGCAGCTAAAAAGCATTTCGGTTACCAAGAGCTCATTTGAGCGTAGGCTTTTGGAAACAGCATTATTGTGTAAAGTTTCTCGGTATATAGAGGAGCCGATAAGCATGCTGACAGAGCAAACGTAGGAGGTTTCGTTTTTGACATTTTTAATGTACGTATGTGATCTGATGCGCCTGAAATCCGTGGGAAACGGCAACCAACATCCCAGATTCATGTGTAGGGAACCAACTCAAGTCTATCGTCAACCCGGGCCGCTTAGAAATGTCTGGCCCGGGGACCTAGAAGGACTTAAATCAGCCACGACCTAAATGGACCGTAATAACTCATACTGCACGGGTCTTGGTTACGTACAATGCCTCGGATTTACCAGGCTCATCTAGTTGTTACCGTTTGGTCAAGAGGGGACCATTCAACTCTGGATCTTACATGGTTGGTTCCAGATGTTTGTACTGTGTTCTAAAGGGGATCAGTTCAAGAGCAGGCAACATGCTGATCAGCAGGCTGATTGTAAATCTTTGTGACTCATTATTGAAAGATCGAAAAGCTGGGAAGAAAGCATCTTGAGGCTCTGCCTTAGACCTCGGCGGATGCCCCAGTTAGACCGGTTGCATCAGTGAAACAATGCCAAAGGTGTGAACGGGCTTCCCTCGTTGTAATTCGGTGGCGGAAGAAGAATTGGACGCGGAGGTACACCACCTGTATTATATTTGCTTCCGCGGCAACATATAACCAGTGTGAGGAATTTGAAGGGTAAAATGATGGTTCGTTGGATGATTTCTCAATTGGTACCGAAGTTATGGAAAAAACGTTATCGTCCTGGGATGACCAAGCCATTCAGCACATAATCGAGCGTCGTACGCGCTTTTGGAGTCACGTAGCATTGTTATTGCAAAATCGGGTTCCAAGCCGTTCGTAACTCCCTTGGACAATGACATGACAACTTTGGGATGAAAGACAGCGGTACTTAAACAGGTGACCGAAGGGGAGTTGGACGGTATCCAGTGAATTGAAAACGACTGGCCTCACGCCTGTAGTCTATATGGTGACAAAGTTTCCTCAAGGACGAAATCCATTACATATTTCAAAAAGCAGTGGGTACTGGTCGTTTGAGCGGCAAAAATGCAGGCCGCGGACTCCAAACCTTCCGTTGGCAAAGCAGTGATAGATGAAATTTGTTGGGGCGAAATGGATTGACATTGTACGTATGGATTCCAGTAGGGTATTTAATCGTGTACTAGGTCGTCAATCTCCTCGAAGGATGACGTCCTGCATATCAAAAGTAGGGGTGAGTGCATGTATCCACCAGTTACCCTTTGCGCACACACTCCGGGTTAAAGAGCTGGGCACATTTCCTGAGCCAGTATGATGAACCACCTGAGATAATCATGGATTGGTTCTCGAAAGTGAATTATTCAGATATATTTGAGTGATATGCCAGCTAACCTAAAGCTTTAAAGTTGCATTTTTGTGGGGAAGGAGATTGTTTCTATTGATGGTGTTACAAAAATTCTTCAATTAACTCCTGTCCTCCAGCACTTGTATCAAAAATGAGATCTTTCCATCATTTATGGCACGCACTACCGATTGGGTCATCCTGACCGGTCGGGGTGCACCACATCAGTTGCCTACCTGTGGAATACATATACGTCGGAGAGAGGCGCAAGGTTTCTGGAAATTCAGGATCCAAAATCTTTCGTAGATCCCAATAGCAGGTTTGCTGCAGCTAGAGTGCTAAAGTAGGCAACCCAGCGGTTATTCGACCAAACACTCCAGTCCTTTACGCACAGTTCAGTGCGCAAATCAGATCGATTTGGGAGTAGGTAAAAACCGTCATATCCTCACCAACCAATGGGTTAAGAGGCAAAGGCGGATTCGGAGACGGGGATCTAGCGAAGTGCTGGGCTTGAGAAACTCGGATCATTCCGAGAAAACAGTGGCTGGCCTTTTGTAGGGCAGGAGGGCAGGAGAAGGAACATTTAGTGAATTTTTTCTAGCGCATTACATTGAAATTGGGAGATGACCCACTCTAGATCTCGTGCCTTGTTAAGCAAATGAGGCTACGTTTAAACCCATGCATCGCTATTTCGTCGAGGGCGGTCAGGGCGGCCGTCTAACTTAAAAAAATAAACCGAAGGAACTCCTCTCCTTCCACACCGTAGCCACCAATCGCGCTCACCTGCGCAACGAACCGGGAAATCCACTTGGCCGGCATTCGGCNTGTAGGATAGAATTTAGATCCGAACTATATGAATCGGTTCGTTGTTTAGCCCCCATTATCTTGGGCTTGAATTTATTATCGTTCAGGAAAACCTCTGCCCTCAAAACTGTTTGGCTAGTGCGTCCCCAGCGCAGTGCTCTCCCGTCTGTCACAACGGGAAACTTGAACTTGTACACGTCTGTGTAAACTCCTAATTTGGTCCTTCAGGCTGCGCAGTAAATAGCGCCTTAATTAAAATTGATTTGCCGCACAATGCGGCAATGTGTCAGTTTTGCTGTGGGGTCTACCGCATTGATGCTTGTACTTTCATACTGTTCTTCCAAAACGGTGAAAGGTTGGTATTCTCCAAGCTTCTTAATTTTTGGCTAGTTGATACGCAAGATTGTTTTGGACTACCGCAAAACCCAATCACGCTTGCTGGTGCGTTTGTTGCAAATTCTCGTTTACCCGGGAGAACGACATGCTATTTTGGACCATCTGAAAGTGGCCAGTATCTCAGTATGCGGTTCAGTACGCTTTTGCTTCCCAGAAAGGCTAGTAGTTGTCCGACGCTGACAATCAATGAATACTCATCCGTCAGAGAAGAGCTGATCGATGATACTGACCCCAATTTACGTGTTCCGATGGTTATACCTGCTGACCCTAAACAACTGGTAAGCATGGTTTCACACTTGGGTAACCAGAAGGTTGTGAGTATTTTTTGTAAATCTCCAAGGCTGTTTTAAATATCGAGCTGACAGGCGTCACCTGAGTAATACTGGCTAATACTGGCTTTTCTAATTGTTCGCCTCCCCAGATTTCTGAGAGTCCGAAGTTGGGAGGCAAAACTCTGCAGAGGTGCACATGTGCACCTGTCTTAATTACTGGTTGAACGCCCTGAATTGTTCGGTTGGATATTATAGTCTCCTCGGTCATCCTCCTGGCGATATTGAGACACTCGGAGCTTTTGTGTGCTTATAACCGGACGCCTAATCAGCTTACTATGAAACGATAAGCAGCTTAGAGGAAGTATTAATTCACCGAATTGTGAAACTTCCTTCTGAGTAGCCGTCAGTCGGGGAGCCAGTTAATACTTGACCACGTGATGTGGTTTTCCGTTTTTGAAGGATGAGTAGCATTATGTCCTGTCTTATTGAAAGCTAATCACACTGTTGGTCGGCCACTCTTGGCCAAACGGCCAACTGCTCAACCGCTGGCCGGACGGTCGCGGATTCGATACTCTCTGAGTTTCTTAAGATGCGCACTGCTGATTATTCCCAACAAGGATGAAACAGCTGTACAGTGCTTCTCGGCCTTTCAGCATATATTGGCTTCACTGACCGGATGAAATCTCTACCGAATAATCAGCTTTTCTTTATTTCCTGGAGCGCGAGCTGAGTCCCGTTCCCTACTCCTTCAACGGCGTCCGGTAATTCTCTTGTTCATCCCATTACGGTATAGTATTCGTTGGCCAATGACTCTGGTCTGATCCTTCTTATGTCCCACAGGAATTGGGTGGGATGTCTAGTTGAGACTACTCTGACGTGTAGCGCTTGCTGGTATGTGTTTAGCCATTGGTTACATACCTCTAGGAATGGGGTTTAGAACCACCGGCGAGTTTGCTGAAAGTAACGTGGCCCTAACCAGCGTACAGGAAAATTTATGTGAAATTTAATTTACGACCGACAACAGACTTTTTAGGCAAACTAGGGCAGAACGTGTACACCATTTTCCTGGAAACTAGGTGAACGAAACATCAAAATGACGGACAATTACTGGGAACGGACAGGCACAGGGGAACTCTGAGATCTTGTTGTTCTCAGCTCTGGAAAGTATAGTCCAGTGGGCTGTACGTAGCATTCGAATTTATCAGTCAACATGCTGCTTTGGCACACAAATAAAAAGTTATTACAGAAGCAGTGGTCACGTCGGATGCACTGGAGCCGTACGAAAGAAGGAAAGCTAACGTCGTAAGTTAGGGTAGCCGTGTTGGTGTTCAAAGTTAAGTGAACGTCTTCGACGGGTTAGTCATTTTGGCAAGAAGGAGCAGGCCATAGTGGGAATTTTTGGGGTTTGGTTTTTGTTTGAGGCACCAGCACGAAGCCACCAAGTAGCCATCTTTACGTCGTTGAGTTGAGGGTCGGCAGGTCTGTCGGTGTGCGGATATGCGGAGTTTGCTTCTGCTCACTCGGATTGTTTAAGGAGTCGCTGTGTCCGCTTTAACCATGGGCATCAGGCTTGGACCACATTTGAGCTGTGCGGCTGCCGTGGCTTTGTAAACAGTTTTTCCAAAGAATCTCACGACCAGCCAGGAGCGTCACATGTGGTTGTTAGTAGTTGAAGCAACCCTGTGACATGGAGGGAGGTTCCCGATATCTTGTTGCACGAGATGGCTCAGTGGTTAGAGCCCGAATTTACTGTCCGGGAGGTCCGTGGTTCGAACCCGACCTCTGTCTCTCGACTTCCCCTGTCTAGGCTTGGGCAACCTGGCAACATTCCAGCCCTTATGCTTCCTTCTGGTTGCATGGCAATTAGGTACCGAAAAAGGTGCTACAGCTGAGCAATTTTCGCACGATAATTCCCAGGTCGTTTCCGCTGTGGTGATTGATTGAGACCCGCAGTGTCAGCTTGTGGCCAGAAAGACCGTAGATGTAGTGAGTGGTCGTTTAAGGGATCACAGTTGAGCCAATTACCTGTTGATCTGGCGTGTGTGGTGTATAGTCTGGCTTGAAGGGCTTTACGGCCGATTGAGTATTGTGTTGTTCACGACTTTATTTCACCGCTGAAGAGCCTTGAAGATGGCACGAATGGGGCCGGAAGGCTACAAAGGTAGGGAACAGCAGAGATACTCGAGTAACGCTGCATGAGAGTAACTTTCCGTCTACACGAAACATGGTTTTTCCCGCTTTTCGGGTACGTTCAGCTATAGGAAAGGCTTAAGAGGCATCTAGTTCCTTTTTTGACGCCATTCCATGAGTTGCGGGTATGCAGGGCTGATCTACGAATGCACCGGGTGATGCGATGGCATTGTGATATTAACCTGAAATAAAGGCGCCGGGAGTCAATTCCATTTTAAAGTTGCAGTATCGTGAGATTTCCCCAGGACTGGAGGTGGCTTAGTGCACTCCGTTTTCGTCTTTGTTATTTGGTTTGAACATGAGTATATTCTATGTTCACGCTGCAGTGCTAGCTTCCGGTCATACCTGTTCTCTTATGCAGCCAATGCCGACTAGAACAATGATGGGGATTGATGCTGATACCACTCAATATTTGAATTTTGGTTGGCACAACCCTGTCTGGGCTGCACCGTTAAGGGTCACGTAGCCTTGCGTTTCAACTTGTACTGTAGGTCACATATAATGTTTACCATTCAGGTGCCACTCGTGTCATCTATTTCAACCTCATACACTTCTCTTTCGGTACATAGGTAGTATCATAGTTGTCCTCACTTCATGACTGGCCGATCTCTGTGCATAACAGCATTGAGATCCATATGTGAAATGCTTTCTGGAGAGCCTTCGCCAAGCTTGTTAGTGACAATGTCGTTCTCAGATGTTTGAGTTACGCATTAGATGGGTACACTTAAGTCGCGTGTAGGATAGAATTTAGATCCGAACTATATGAATCGGTTCGTTGTTTAGCCCCCATTATCTTGGGCTTGAATTTATTATCGTTCAGGAAAACCTCTGCCCTCAAAACTGTTTGGCTAGTGCGTCTAGATATGTTTCACATATATCCCAACCCGGATCCTGCGTCAGTACGGTTTTAACCACTGAAATATCTGAGCAATAGGTTTTTGGCTGAATTATATAAAGCTCAATCGAAACTTTAAACAGCCCCATGCAACGAACTTACAGGACGGCCTAAAGACTGCAAACCTGAGAGACAGCAGTTAAAACAAGGGCAAAATGAACAATACACTGCCTACGGCAGTGATTCATCTTATGATATTCCTGAGCTTCCACCAATAAGTCTAGACCTTAGGAGTCACTGTCATCCCTCAAACGAGTATAAGTCAGTTAGGATTTCCACTCGATGTCAGCCCAAAGAGTGGCATGCGTATGGACGGAGTCCTGATGCAAGCAAAGGGCTGCATAAACGATAGTGGCTAGTACATTTTTGAATGCACACGCCAGATTCAAGCAACTAGTTGTGAGGCGACAAAAGATAATACTGGAACTTTCTATATGACAACACCTGTCCTCTTGTTCATTCAGTGGAACGTATTCAATTAAAGTTTGAAGGGGCTTATGTGTGTGCTCTCTCCCGTCGTCAGATCCTTTTAGCTCGTGTGCATCCTGGAAGTGCCAACATTTCGTCCTGCCTTCAAGCGCCATCAGGCTGTATGCGCAGACGATCCTGTACCATTATTATTCAAGGGAGATAGTGGCTTATGTTCTGCTTTGGCTTGAGCGCTTGAATAAATTTGGAAACACGGGCGAGATTCTGGAGACTAGAATCAACCACTTACTGTATATTTGTTTGAAAAAGGTACAAAAGGCGATCATTCCGAGCACTATCCCGATAAACTTTTCTCCAGTATGTGGTGTCTAATCACATTCATCATCACGTGAGAATCAATTTGGGGGCACTACGTAGGTTTTCGCCTAGGTATGGAATGTACTGAACACAGCTTCGCATGATTTAAAGTGTCTGAGCAGCGTCGCGCATTAGGTCGACCGAAATTGCGGTTTTCTCTAATTTTTATTTCACCGTTCGCCTACACGTACTTGGTCAAGAGAGAATGCTCGTTATATTTGTGGATATATTTGATTCCCTATGTTCCCAGACTTTCGACTAGGGTTCACATTGAACCACCAAAAAATTTTCCCGCGAGTATTGGGATTGATCATTTTTATCCTCTCTTTCCTCTCCCCTCATGGTTTTCATCGATGTGTTCATGGTCACAAACTCCAAAGTGTTGCGGAAGTGCCGAAACAATACCTAGAGAAAAGTTAGCAGACTTTGCCTATGTTGTTAATGCTCTAACGTTATTTAGCGAACTTCTGCCGGTATAATCTACTCTAAGTAGCATTTCGGAAGTAGCTGTCTGTTTTTATGTGCACTTCTTGTCACCAAAATTTTGAGGCTTCAAGATTTTGAAGCCTCTGGTATCCATAGAAACTTCAGAATGAGGAGCTTGATTTTGTTAGCCAGTTAATGTATCTCCGCATAAACACTGGCAGTGATGGTGTTGTGGCAGAATTCGCCGCACACGTTATGAGGAAATGCATAACACCAGGCAACTTATACTGCATTAGACGCCTAAAATATCATTTATTGAGGCAAACGGGCCGTGTATCGTTCAACTTTGACACCCTCAGCACTTAGTTGTCTTGCAACACGCAAAAGGTACGGGGGCTGTGATACCGCCAAGTTACCCAGCCCTCGTGCTTCTTTTTTGTGGCATGGCAGCTAGGCACCGAAAGGGTGCTACGGCTGAACGATACAGAGCTCACCCCATACTGTGAGTGTGTCAGTGATTTTTGCCCACATTTTGCTGGCATTTGCGCGTGTCCATGGTTCTAGTATTTTTTCCCACAAGTATTAGTAACAGGGAAACGGAAATTCGAAAGTCAAGGACCTCCCTGCACACGAGCATGTAAGATATGAAACGTGGATTGAACCACAAATTCCACTGGAAAAGAACAATGTATTTACCACGGTGGAGCGTTTTAAAGTGCCAGCCGGGTAGATGTAAGCTTGAGTCTCAAGATGCTGAAAGTATCCAGTCAAATGTGTATCATATTTGCCTTATCTCAGTGAAAGACTGGTGCGATTTACACTTGCCGATAGCTGTGCATCCTACGCGTGGCTCGCATCCGGTTGCCTTTCCTTCATCCGCTGTTTCACGTTCACTGCTTTTTTTATTCCATAGTTCCGTTCTGATTGCACAAACTATGAGAAAATGCTCGAACAGGTTGTGCGCACTTCAGCACCAGGCCTACGAATCGAAATGATTTTCGAGCCTATGAACGCGGATTTAACGGACGTCTCTTATACCCTCATTATTACCAGTTTCTGTGAGTCACGGTTGATTTATTTCGACGTTGATATTCCACAGCCCCCATTAAAATATCATTTCTGTTTGGTACATATGGCTGAACTTTGTCTACTATACTATTCGTTACCTAGGTACCAAACAGTTCATTCGCTCGTGCTTGCTTATTCCGCTTTTTCTCTTTGTGATCGCACTATTGGTTACTCCGGAAGTGAGCGGTTTTTCACGGGTCATTCCTCTCTCCTGTTGAAGGTTTCCGATATTTTCCCAACAAGAATACTTTCATGTCTACATAGATGCTTAGAAATAACGTGATGTAGGTTTAAGGTAACTAAGCAAATTTCAACCTATGGCAAAATGTCTCAAGCTTTGCTCTTCTCTCAAGATAAATTAACCTCATAACAAGTTCTGTTAGATTTCTGTTGAGAATCTTCAAGATTCATGTCATCTCAAGAGTTTTACTGGCATTTTGTGAAGAACGGTGGGGCCCTCGAGCAAGAGGAAATACTGGGTCTTTTTGTCGCCTCCCTCCCCAGAAACTTCCAGCGCCAGCCCCCAGGAGGATCTCAGCAAATAGCGGCTGCCCCATGAGAAATTCGCAACAGCATTATACTCATCAGCCACAACCCTCCAGTGATAAACCACATTTGAGTATAGACCACATATCTTCTTCCACGTGGTCCCTTGTGACATCTATACAGCTATCTTACCATTTCGGAACCAAAGTAAAGCAACTGACGTTTGAATTTCATCATATCATCACTAGTTCATCGAATCAAACTTAACCAATTTGGACTTTGTTACTCAGTGTCGGGTAGTTCGGAGACCGCACAAGCCTTGACACGGTGTTCCCTTGCTACACTTGATCAGTTCCCTTTTCTTAGCAGAATGAATATGGACTGAGGCTGACAAGTCGAAAGAAGACCGACTGATATTTCATACTTGAACAAATTTTCAGACATTTGTCATCTCACATTTTTCTCAAAGTAGTAAACGTATCGTGCCCTCTTCTAACTAGGTTGAGCCACTGGCATTTTCTCTAGAATAACGGTTTCGTTGATACACAGTTTACCGTACTTGAATCTGTAACTGACTGTAGGTTTAAGAAAACTGGGCATAGTTTTTTATTGACCTTCTGCTTATCGACCCAGTCAGCAAGTTACTTTTCGGTGCGCTTATCGTATCGAAACTCAATTTTCACCGCTGACTACAAAATACGGCACAGCATCGCACAGTACAACAGGAAGCTTTGAATTAACAGCTCTCTCGAAAAGAGTGATTTCAGTATGTGCCTTATATGGGCTGCAGCGTCCATTACAAAGTAATGTTAGAGTATATAACGTAGGTACGTTGATTTATCATGAATTTTTCGTAGTCGGGCAGTGGTGAATAGCTCGTTGCTTACATCGTTGATCCTGGGACTTAAAGCGAAGCTTACATCCTAGGACGATGGAATGCCTATTTTGGCGGATTACTTGGTTGCTCTGGAGTGCCTCGAGAAATAAGTACGAATGCATTTCTGCGCTTAGAAGTGTCACATTATGTGTGTCACATTATGGACGCCTTTCTGTTCACTTTTCAGTTAGTTGTTCGAAATTGAGTACTCATGCCAGCGATGTGTGGTATTAGGGCAATCCTTCCAAAAGTTGTGCACACGTCTCTAAATGGTGATGTTGTTTCATCTATATTATCCGGAAGTTATGAGCTAAACTCAATCGGACTATAGAAAATCAATCTAGATCGAAGTAGTCTTTTTGACTGCCTCGTAGAAAAACCGTAGATGTTTGATGTTTGTACCTATTGAGGTATTTCGCATTAGTGAGTATGAAATTACGAAAGAAACTCATCACAACATATTGAGTGATATTTGATATGCCAAATGTGTGTCCAATATACACTTACTTCTGGATCATCACGCGAGTAGGAGAATCGTTCATTGCAAATACAAATACAAAACCCTGAATTTAATTATAGCACAACCTTATTTTAGGCGACTTCATTTGTTTATCTAATGGCTTTGATTCACTTACGGTTAAAACAGGACGAAGAATACCCACCAGTCCTGTTTACACAGGTTACCCACTTTGGTTGCATCATAAGATTATTTCCACTGAATTTTTCACCAGTAAAATCACGATGCAATATCTGGCACATTGTGATTTTTAGCTCTTTATTTCAGATAGTCGCTTGTTGTCGGTTCACGAAGATTTTAAGCGTTTTGGTTAGAAAACGACCGTTATGCTATTTCGTAAGCCACACTTGGCACAGACTTTGCGATGCTGATTTCTCAGACATGCCTGTTGTGTTCACGTGCATTTTAAGTATATACTGCCACACTTCCCACCGAATTGATTTTCTGTAGGCTTGCAGTGACTTCTCCACACCAGTAGCACGAAGACAATCATTTTTCAGCCTGGAACTAGCCTGATATCAACATGACATCAAACATCAAACTACTTGGCCAATCAGCACCCTAGGTCCATGTATACGACGCCGTTGATCCTCACCATATGTCAATTAGGTGAAGAGTGAAGCCACAAGTGTTAAAGATAAAAAAAAGATAATCGTTCAGCTATAGCAACCTTCCGGTGCTCAGCTGCCATGCCACCAGAAGGAAACACTTGGTTTGGGATACTCCCAGGTTGCCCAAGCATAGACAAGGGAAGTCGAGAGGCAGAGGGCGGGTTCGAAACGCGGACCTTCCGGTCAGTGAATTCGCGCTCTAACTACTGATCCATCTCGCCCACAAATGTTAAAGCAAAACGCATGTAACATTGGGATGTAGAATGTGCTGCACTAATAACCGTAAGAATATCAACTTCCCTGAAGCGCACATGATGGCCTTCGTTGTCGGGCACGGTTTAATACGCACTCCATCCGAAAAGTGACCATCTCCAGTGTAGGCCAAATACCCCTTTTCCTCGGTGATCTGTCTTAAAGGATCACTGTATACAAAAAATAGCCAAGGAACTAGTTTCATTTAGTGAGTTGCTACCAGCTTGTGGGTATCGGTTTTGCATTCACTCGGAGAACGTCGAAGACTTTTATTCCAGCAATGTGAATTCCGCTTCGAATCTTGGAAACTAGCCTGCTGATCACACTGGAAACCTCCGTGCTAGGCACGATATCGAAAAGCCTGTGGCCAATTGTTCAACTTTTCCCGCAACTCAGTATGTCATTCACAGTTGTTTCTGTGGCTAAAAGTCCTTTGCCACTTTTTGGACAGTCCAAATTTATTCTTATTGGTGATGTGCTATGAAAGCTCCACAAAGTTGTCCAGTTTCCATTCTAAATCGCACAGTGTTTAGTCATATAGGCCTTGTATGAACGTCTTCAGCAAACAGGTTTTGGTGTCAAGTCTATCCAAGGAATCAGCAGTGATTTCTTGGCCATAACTGTCATAACGCCCGCATTCGAACGGGCTATTTTTGTAACAATACAAGTTCTTGAACAATAGACTATCTTGGGTGTGCCAATTAGATTAAAGCATAGAAAACTACGGCAAAAATATCCCTTTCAGTAAACAATGTGTGCGGGTTTTGTCTAGCATGATGCTACCATGACGACTAGCAATGAACTCAACTGCATCATCCGTCATCGTCTGCTGTCCAACTTTCCTTTATCACCCTTGCTGGAAAATACCGGTTCGGCCTTTCCATACAGGTTGCGGGACTAAAACCCCCTATCAGTTCATTTATTAGTGAGCAAGTCTGTTAGCTGGAACGAGTACAACTCATTTACAGTGTACAGCTGATGATGATATGATTGTTATTCACACCTGTGTTCTTTGTGACCGTCTGAAAATGTCTGAACAAGGCCGACGGTACAGCATTCAACAGCTGATCACAAACTAACCCGTGATTCAATTTTACTGCGAAAAACATAAATATTTTCACTGTGTTTATTCTGTAACATTCTGTTGGGTGTCCTCTCAGGAGACTACTTATAAGGTTGATGGAAAATGTTTGACAGCCCACGACCAGTTTTGCCTTGCTTGGGACCTATCAGGTAGTTGGAGTTTCTTAGTTCCTGTCAACCTTATACTCTACTGGAACCCAAAGTCTACGCTGTTCGCAAATAAACTCATTTGCAAATCAGTTTAGTTATAAATGGAGACTCGGCTGGATCCCCCGTTTACGACGGCCCGAGATCACTACGTTTAGCAGTGTCTCAGAATCGTCTTCGGATATTACGCCGCTCTGTTCCTCATTATCTGTAAACAGACTTGTGGTTTATTGAGACGGATCTTGGAGGAGATTTGCGAAGTTTCTAGCAATCGTGAAAGCCGTAAAAACTATTTGTTTGTAATCAAGGCTGATCACCCAGTGTAGTGGTTCTCGAACTTTTCAGTTGCGTATGTGGGAACACCTTTGTAACCACATTTTACGTCCGTCGCGGGAACCGTAAAACCAGAAACATCATAAATATATTATGTGATGGTTTGAAACCTTATGCATCTTACCCCCAAAGGAAAACCAAATGGCGCTCCGTCGAGCATGGTTTGGTTTATGATCCATTCGAAGGTCCCCGTGAGAGGCCAAGTACCCGTTCCATTGTAGCCTTGTGGCTAAAGAAATCAGTCTACAAAAAAGTTCATTGCAGTGACTAGTTTCGATAAATGAATAGCTCAGGCTGGTGAGCGCTCACAAATACTCTATGGTCTCTACCTATAAACATGACTTCTGTTCCAGTAATACGATAGGAGCATGTTGACTAAATCGAAAACTTTTTTCTCCTAGTACCGTGTTAGAAGCGGAGTGAGCAAATATTTGACTTTTGTTCACAATTGAAGACAGCATCCAGGTGGTTCTCTCTTCATCAAGATCCAGATGCAACATTTTGGACATGGGTTTAGCTCAATTACATTTTCACTAATACTGTGACGTGGGCACACCGCAAACTTGATCAGCTTCCATCGACTGGCTTCCGTAACGAGAGACAACGCAATCACTGGGTCTTTTTGGGGTATACCTTAGACAAACAATCTTTGCATCAAACTCCAACAAACATATCAGCACCGGCCACTAGGAGATGGCTGTGTACACGCGTCATAAAACAGACTTAGTTTGGTAACAAAACAAGACCGCAATCAATGAGTGGGCTTTTGCTGTGTCAACTTGTACATACTCACTCAAACTACCATAGATTGATCCGTCGTAGAATGCGATGTATTTATCTGGGCAGTGAACCGATCCCAATGTGAATAAGCATGCCAGTCGACGGTAGACACGACTGCAAACATAACTCTATCGCCTTCCTCTCCCCTTTGGCCCATCTGTTGCCCCACTACAGTATCACATCATCCTCCCCCGGAAGGGATGATATCACTATCATTGGGAAACGATGTTCTAATGTCAAATGGTCATTCGTTACCTCTCTATTTCCTCATGAGATCCTCTCCTTTCACTAGGATTAGGTATCTTTAAGTAAATCAACACCTAGCTTATAGGGGGCTGACGGAAAAAGGTCCAGATTTCATAGGACAAGCGCACTGTTACATAACTCTAGGACAGTTATTTCTCACGGTGTTAGGCCTACCACATGGTAGACAGGATCTGGTATGGTCAGCTGAGGTCTAGCTACAAGGCAGATCACGAGTTGCGGAATTTGAATGTGTCTGCATGTACAGATGGACTATGGGGTGCTCAAATGGTTGCACAAATGGGTAAGCACAAATCGTTTGTGGGGCTAGCCCTTCCATCTAAGGTCCGTCTAGCTGGTTGCATTTGGCTGTCAAACGTGGAACCAGATACAAACTAACGTGATACAGTAAAGGCAATGAGAAGACTTTAAATAGCTAAACTGTGTAGTGCGAAGAGATTTGGGAATTCTAATGAAGACTTAATCCCGTGAGTTAAGCCAGTTTATGCTAAAATGCCGAGGTGTTTCATCCTTATTGGGAATCATCACCAGGGTGCTTCTCACGAAACTTCAGGGAGTCTCGAACCCGCGAGCCTCCGGCTAGTAGTTTGAACACTTAACCATTTGACCAAGAGCGGCTGATCAGCAGGGTTATTAAGTCGCATTTAGACAGGTTAAAGCGCCACGCATCCCTCAATCACAGAATCCTCATCACGTGGTCACACGTGTTGTCCGGCCGACGTGTTGACTAGCTAACCTGGTACCACATGACTGGGCTTTGAATTTGGAAGGATGAGTTTTCCGTCATCACCTGGTTCGGAGATAGTGTACAGAACTCTGGTCTGTCGACGTCCAACGTATAACAATAAAGGACACAATGTGAATAAAAGTTCTGTTAACTACCTTGTCCTTTGTTTTAGTGATTGGGCCTTCTTTCAACTGCCCATCCGGTACGTTTCGCTGCTGGAGCGATCGAAGTCGTTGTATTCCTGAAAGTCTCACCTGCGACGGAATCGATAACTGCTTCGACGATTCTGACGAAAACAACTATCTGTGTAAGATACTGTTCGGTGAAATATTTGAGCCTTTTTTTTCGTTTCGCCAGCTAGTAATTTCCTCAGTCATTTTGGGCCCAGATCCTCCCAAGGAATCGGTTAGTTTACAAGTTACGCTAAATAAATACGCGCTCCTTCGTTGCACTTTTGCATAGAGACCTAAAGAGACAAACCATAGTTGTTTCTCAATAGGTGTGAGTAAACTAGTTGTTACGAGAGGCCACTTGGACTAAGTATGAGTGTTTCGTCCAACTTTCTAGGCAGCATTGGAGACCACCTCGAGAGTTGAGTCGTTAGCACCAAGTCGTTTTCCGTTAATAGTGCGGGTTAGCTGAGACAACGCACAAGAGTTTTCCGTGAGAGTGATGTCTTTTGTTTCTCATGCATGTTCTAACCAGACGTTTTCGCGATTCTTCTTCATTTCAAAGAGCGGCATGCCACCTCATGCGTGTTACTGGTAACACACACATCAGAGTTGGCAGGAGTCCGCAGAAACCTAGTGACGACCGCAACTTCTTAGATCAGCGGGACGCAAGTGTGCGTCCCGTGTTCTGCTGGACGGTTACGTACCCCGGCTTATACTTCATTTCTCGGTTCTGGTACTCAGAACGGAGGGTTTAGAAAACTTGTTCACATTTACTTGTTGTACGCTCTTAGCCAATCAGCTTCGTAGATAATTTTACAAAGACTAACTTGTGGCTAAATTCTACACAAGCAGTAGTTCAGTCTGCACGACGGACTCTCACACGTGCCCACTACCCATAGCTAGTCGCGATGTGGTCAGTTTGTGTCCGCCATTGCGATTCGAAAGGATGGTACCAAGTCTCAGAGTGATGACTGTTATGACCAAGGTTTGTGGCCTAGAGAACGAATTGGTGTGCTGAACACGACTACCGTTCTCTACTGTGCTGTCGATAAGTGCTTTGAACGAGTGGATCACTTACATGCCGTTGGTCACCGGCTACAGTGACGATGTCCGATTCACCAGTCTCCCGGAGCAGGGTGTGTACGCACTGTTAGCAGTCGTCGGATTGAATCCGCACTGCATCCATTTGCAGGTGCCTGGATGTGACATCATCTCTTTTCTCCTCTTGTTGGCGAGTCATCCCTTCTCTGCGTTTTCGTCGTCATTAAGCAGCCACCGGTTTTAATTTTATGCATTCTTGTCATCAGTGCGCTCGCTTTTGTCATTCCTGGCATGCGTGTTATTAAAAGACGAACTATATACTCTCCGGCAGTTGTTTTGTAGCATCCGATGTTTGGAACTTTGCGATACTGGGTGCGCACGCAGATTAATCGCATTCCAAAGATTGCATGACCCTGTTTACTGTCCGAAATACCTCACATGCATAGACCAGTATCCGATTACAATTTTGAGTCGTCCTGAGTGAGGTGTTCACTCAGCGACTGGACGTCATACTCCTGTTTGAATGTGCTCGCAGTCACCCGCATAGGCATCCGGAGTGAGCCATTTCGATTTATTTGGAAAGAGGGGAAATTCTCTTCTTCAAATATGAGTGGTTTGAACGAGAATAAGATGAATTCATCCGGTTGTGATCCGGATACTGTTTTCTTCGGCCTGATATGTTACAACTTCTGAGCGAAACTGGTGTAGCAAGTAATTTGTACACTTTCGCTGAGATGTTAGCTGACGAAAATACATCAACTCCTTGAGAATCCCTCGTACTTTCGGTGTCACCGTAAATACCCTTCTTTTGTCCATACTACAACTTTCAGCGTGAGTGAATAAACTCATAGTGGTGAACTGCATTCACTGTGGTCTTTCCAACTGGTACAACTTGTCAATTTTCGTAAGCTTAGGTTTGAAATCTATATGTCAACAGTTCTAACTGGTGTTTTGTATATCACATCTTTACAGGTACTGGACGAATCAATGGTATTCCTATTCCGCTATTTGCCATCATAATTGTCGGTAAGTCAGGGCCATGCCATATGTCTAACTCGGCCGTTCACAATTTTTTTGGTGAATTCTTGCTTATGACAGTGTCCCAGAACGTTCGTCCCCTTTGAGAGCTTGCGGTACAACTTGGTTTGCAATACGGTTCGGTAATCAAACGACTAATTTCGGGCCTTCGAACATCGTGCTCCATACCCGGCGGGAAATTCCTCCCCGACGGAAAACCTCTGTTCGGATTTCTTTCTGATCAATCGGTTCGCTCTGCGGCTGTTTTTGGTTCTTGCGAGATCCCCGCCCGGATTCCGAAGTGTTTGGGAACCGTCTACTTATTCCTTGTACCATTTAATCATACTGTTTATCGGTTTCTGTTTCACAGCTGATATTGAAATACAGTACTTCAGAAAACGCCTCGGGTGGATTCCAGAATGTTTGCTCTCTGGTGCGCAGTGTCCTCGAGTGCTTTCTGTATTAGGGTAATGAACTTTTATTTTTACCCGAGTGTTTCTCAACAGTCCGAATGAGTGTGGGATGAAATCTTCCAATTCGTCTGATTCACCCATACATGATGAACCCGAATAGTGGTCGTTAGCTCTGTCATGTAGGCTATGAGGAACTAGTTACTTTTTCACCAAGCTATAATTAAAAATGAACCACCGGACTTGATAAGTTATCACGAAGACATATTTTTATACAGCAGCTAAAGCATTCTTGATTATTGGTAAATCGATAGCTGTTTGGTTTTTTTATTCGCATCATGTGGTCACGTTATATGAAGGATGAGGGGCATTATGTCCTGTCTAAGTTTGGGTTAATCGCACTGCTGATCAGCCGCGTGTGGCCGAACGGTTAACTGTTCAACTTCTAGACGGGAGGTCGCGAATTCGAAGTGCCCTCTAGTTTCGTCAGATATGCACTGCTGATGATTCCCAATAAGGAGGAACAGCGCTTTTCTGCATAGGGTAATTTGTAGAAAGAAATCTGTATTGAAACTGATGGGTCGCCGTGTGGTTCTTAGTTCTTCCATTTATGTTAACTTCAGATGATATTTCCTCTCTAAAACGCTCAGTGTATCCGGCCAAGTTAGGTTAGATCCTGGATTGAAAAAATCACCTAAGTTGTGTGATACTCTACCAGTGTGCTTACGACAAACTCTCTGGAGTAAAATATATATAAAAAATAATCGTTCAGCTTCAACACTCTTTCGGTGCCTAGCTGCCATGCCACCCAAAGGAAGCACGAGGGCTGGGATACTGCCAGGTTGCCCAAGCCTAGACAGGGGAAGTTGAGAGGTAGATGTCGGGTTCGAACCACGGCCTTCTGGTCAGTAAATTCGTGATCTAACCACTGAGCCATCCCGCCCCCAACTCTCTGGAGTAGCAGAAAATTTATAGATCTCGGCGGATGACATAAATCATTTTGTGGTGCCTTCTCTTAGGGGGGAGAGCAGCGAGGAAGTGTCCCATTTGGATCATGAGGGTTTGTTCCTTCGAAATAGTAGATTGCATTGGAACAATACTGTGTGCATACAAATTGTCTCCTTGATGGATGAGTTTTATCGGGATTTTAATGCCTTACTCCTGCACTTAATTTGCGGTACGGATGTACAACAATCCCCAGTCAAGCACATATGTCGGTTGGATGGATTACATATTTCTTGACTGACCAATACGAGTAGGAATGAGAGCAAAAAACTGCATACAGACACGTACATGGTTCTAGCTCGAGAGCTGAACTAAACCGTTTCAGCCTCATGCAGCACTAAAACCGTTCGTGGTTCACATTGTTTCCTGTGTCCTGTTCACTTTATTCTTTTCTCGCGAAAATGACCTTATTATTGGTTTCTGGGCAAGTTGTTCATCTTACTTGTATTTATGTCTTGCTTTTTGTTGATTTTGCTGCTCGTTGGTCACGGTCCTGACAGGTTAGCCTTCGTTTTTAGCTTCTGTAACGTCTGTTTTATTCAAGGAGAGCTAAACTTGTTCGTATTTGGGCCAGTTGCCGCTCTCTGAAACGTTCCAGGTTTGTGAAAAATATGGCGGCTTGAGGAGAGATATGTCGAGGTCAAGTAAACAGCTTCCTTCAACTCTAGTGCGGTCATGGTTGGAGAGGGCTAGAACATTTTGTGCACATTCGCGTGCTCCACGACCAGTTGATTGATAACGTCTGGTTAGTCGCCTGCAAGCTAAAAAAACTGCGACAATACAGTTTGTGCTCGGTGTCCCGAATAGCCGCCATGCGAAGATGTGGTTGACAAACCAAGCGCGATCTAGGACAAGCGTACCTGGCTGTGGCCAGAACGCGATCATCAAGATCCGGTGTGCATTCTAACTACACATGGACATGTGTAGTTGTATGTTTTTTGAATGAATGCATCAGTTTACATCCCGGTCGCTCTCACTAAACAGTTCTTCTTCTTTCCTGTGGACGTTATTCTGGTTAGTCCACACCAACAGGGAAGGGAGACAACCAGAATAACCCAGCTGCGACAGGAGATGGATCGTTCAAATGTGAGTGATTTGGATGCAAGTTGGTGACGTGTATGAATGTTGGTAGCTTTGGTGAGTTTATTGGCTACTGATCAGGCAGTAGTTGCTCTGTTTACCGAACTACACAACTGGCTTGCAAACTTTCCGTCATCACGCGAAGGGAATCCTCAGCGTGCGTTCGGGTAGGTAATTCCTTCACTTCTGCTTGCGTTTGTACAGCTTCCAAAGAGTATTTAATAACTGTAACGTGATTAGCGAAGTACACTCATTTGCAAACAAATTTGGTTTTGTGAGAGACTCACCTGGAACCCAGCTGAATCTCTCGTTTATGATGTTTCTATGATGTTTAGAAATTTGTTTGCAACTCAGTATATTTCGCTAATTTCGTTCAATTTGGGTTCAAGTAGAACATAAGGTTGACGGAAACTCGGGGACTGCGCCTACCTGATGAGCCCCAAGGAGGGCGAAACCGGTCGTGGGCTGTCGAAGAATGTTCAGCAACCTTATGGGTAGTGTATTACGCCTATACATGTAACGTGATTAGTTAACCGGCTATCTTTGTATCCAGCCAAGAACAAGGTAGGGCACGTGGACCCCATTCTGGAAGGCGAACAGCACCCGAACTTTTCGTAACACACTTCATTCCCTTCTGCCATGTCAAGGCCCCTAGATTTCCGCCACTCAGAATTAGGCACGGAAGACAGTAGACTAGTTGTATATTATGGCTTCCCCTATCGACCACCTCTTCAAGATTACCAGCGTCTCTGTGTCCGAATTCTTACCCATCCATTCTTACTATCCAAATGACTTTCCAGATACGACCTTTCTCTAGTCCGGCGTGCTACCAGCATTCTGAATGTTGCGAATTTTTTGGGAGTAACAGGAAACTGCTGATCTTTTTAGAAACGTAAAACCGCCGTTTCCCGTAAAGAACTTGAAGCTGGAACACAACAGCGCAGTTTTGCGCGACACTTCGGATTTGTTTTGTTGTGTCTTATTAGGTGCGTACTATAGATTACAACAGCAAATTAATCTAAGAAGGCAAAATTACGATGTCAAAGGCTTGTTTTACATTTTACCACGGTAATGCCAACGAAACGAAATGGTGTTTCTGCTTACACGGAATCCGGCTCCCATTTTTGAATAGCAATGGCTTCAGCAAATTTCTGAACTCAAGTGTTCGCTTTAATGAATTAGTGGGTCGCAGTTGCTGGATCGATGCGATGCTTGCTCTCAATCGCTTGACGGGCAACTGATGAGACCAGCAGTGTAAGCTGTCATCCTACTTGGCTTTGATGTTGTGTCGGTTGTTTCGATTGGTCCAGCTGTCTTCATATCCTCACCACCATCAGTCGTAGTTGCTGCTCCGTTCTGTCTAGGTAGCTGAACATGTGCCCCCACATGAATCGGCAGATGATGTTGGATTTGGCCGACGGTGGTAATCCAACTTCCGACTGGTAACACTGGAACACGATTTGTCTTTTGAACAGAGACCTGCCTGGTAGTAGGTCCTCTGCATCGCAGCTATTAGACAACGTTGTGGTCTCGCTGGCGTCATCCCATTTTAACGGTAGGTTAATGAGAATGTCAAGTTTGGGGACAGTTGTGACGCCCTCCACTTTGCGTGCTTGCACTCTGTTTCTTCAATGAACACCTCGGGATAGCCGTTAGACTCGAGGGTATGTCTAAGGTTATTGCGTTTCGCCTGAAGCGTGCAAATCCGTGGGGCTCAGTGGTTCAGCGTTTGGCCCAGGAAACGCTTACATCGCGTCGTATGAAGGCGGTGTGCTTGTGAAATCCTTCCCCTTGAATGCCTCCGTTTTTATTTTTCAAACAGCCTAATGTTGGCATACAGAGCGTTTAGAAACTCGAAAATGCTTTGCGCTTCCTCGCTTGAATTCGTGGTATTTACAGTGTCTTCCACCTAGCGCTTACACCCGTAGACAGATAACAATCAAAACAGCGGCGCGAAATGATTTGACTGAGGTACTGTCTCCCTAATAAGAATCCGTAGACCTAGAGCCTATCATAACCGGGCTGGAGACAGTGATATTTGATGCCAACCAGGTTTTTGAACTATAGCCTAACTGGTTAACAGTTATAAAGGCCTATCCCAAGAGAGTTTATGACATGGAGGGTCATTACAGAAGTTGTATATTTTAAACCGATTGTGCTGTTAACTTACTCAACTCCAAATCCTGTCTCACGCTATGTCTCGGGCAACTCACCGTCTTCGACGAAACGAATTTATATTGTCTTTCAGCGGTCGAGGTCACGAAAATGCGCGTTTGACATTCCTGATTATGGGATGGCGTTGCAAAAAATATGGCCATATTGCGCATCAGTCGGGTTGCGAATGTTAGGCACTTTGTAGAGAGGATGCTAAACGACTGTTTAAGTTTCATTATCTCTGCTTATGGAGCGTTCCCAGCTATTGTTTGAAGTGACATATAAGCAACGCAGAAGTGCGACACTACTTATGTCAGGACCGTATCGTGTGGTATCTTTCAGCTAACTACATCTTGGTAATGACAGCTCACCGACTGACTAGACATGCTCCGCTTAACTCACCTAGGCCGATTTGCAGGAACCTTCATGGAGGTCAATCAACTACATGAAAGTGTAACACGAGAAATTTGATATTGTAATTACCCTCTGTTCGATTTCTTGGCTGGAATACGAGGACGGTGAATGCATGTAATTGGAGACCTGGTTGGACAAGCCACAGAACCGATCCGTTTTGGCTTGTTTGTTTCTGTCTATTATCACGACATTCTTCTCGTTAAATTAGCCACTCCGTCCCAGTTTCTCCCTACTTTCCACTCACAACCACCGTTACGTTGTGTGGTACTGTGTGGCATACTGTACGGACCAGTTGTACAAATATACATGACATAAAACCTCTGTTGTCGTCTTTGTTGGTAATCGATGAAGCCCGGCACCTTTATTTCGCTGTCGACACTGCAGCCACGCGTTCCAGTCACGTCTGACATTTCCAGCTCGCATCCGTACGTACTGTCGTTCTTTGTGTTTTTTTATCGCAAGAAAAGATATTTTCTTTTTTGGACGCGACAATGCATTTCCTTCCGTTTGATCTCGTTTAGATTCTGAATCGATTTTCACAAAAGTTTTGTGAAACCAGAGTCGACGATAAGTGTTAGTGTCCTTTTACAACGTTTAGTGATAGGTATATACTACAGCTTATCTGTTGCACGTGCTCACTACTACAACCGAATCTGCTCAGCGTTTTTGGAGTCGCTTTTTGTATCCGTATTTTTCGATTGATCACTTTCGTAATTTGTGCTCTACTCAACTGTCCCCCTAAATGGTACACATGACACAATATCGATCTGATCCCTAATTTCTCCGGAACGTTTAGATTAATGAGTTGATGTTGAAGCAAATGACAATGGTGATATGCCGCTGTGGCGCACAGCGAATGTGGATGGAAGCATCAGTAGTGAGATTTTGCCAGGTTGCCTAAACCTAAACAGGAGTAATCGCAAAGCCAGGGTTGGGTTCGAACCACGGAATTCCAGATCAACAGTTTCACGCCCTTACCGCTGAGCTATTTGGAGATCGAGTTCGATGCGAGTGGTTTGTGTGTACGATTAATCCAATTAATGTAGGCACCGCCCACTTTTGGAAACAACGCGGGTAACCGTGACTACAGGTATAACGGGTCGACTCGTTACTACACCCTTCCTCCAGCTACTGAATCAACGGCAACACCTCACTTGAGAGGCTCATGACCCACAGTTAAGTACACAAGGAAGGATTCAGTCTCCCATAAATAGAGATAGTTTTAGCTACAGAATTTTGTTGAAAGAGCTTGTTCTTGTTTGGCCCGGTGCTTGACCCTGGTAATGAGATTTTGCATCTTCCTACGTGCTACAGTCGTAACACCCAAACACGTAATAAGATTTTGTCGTTCTTTTCTCTCACTTGTTTTACGGTGCAGTATGGTGTGAGAGCACTCAGAGGCTCACCATCCATCTCGTTCAGGTCCAATTGCTACGTTATCATCAACGAAGTTCTCACAGGTATTACAATGTGAGGACTTTCGACTTTCAGTATTTCAGCAGGGCAGTGAAGGAAATTGTTACGGTAATCTGCGGAAGTAGTTCAGTGTCTTCTCCAGTCTCGAAGTAATCTGATGAGTTTAAGCATGCCTCCTGCCAGCACTTGGTCATGATTATTGGGCTTGCACTATGCCGAGTACCTTTACGGAATCTCATGACATCTTGAAGGTTTCTTAGTGCTGTTTGATGAAGCACAGACAGTCTGAGGACTGACTTCTTGTGATGGCAGTTAAACGAGTCTGTTGCGCCAGCATCAAGTGGTTGAAGCAGATCTGTCGTATTCGGTGACAGATACCGAATGAAGATGCTCGACAGCGAGACCGACAGCTTGTGGCCTGTAATAAAGGTAATAATAATAATAATCGTTCAGCTATAGCACCCTTTCGGTGCATATCTGCCATGCCACCCGAAGGAAGCACGACGGCTGAGACACTACCAGGTTGCCCAAGCCTAGACAGAAGCAGTCGAGATATCGTTATCCAGCGCAAACGCGAAGTATAGCTCTGGACTGGACCTCTCAGCGTGTTCGGGATTTTAACGCTGCTAGTAATCATTGAACGCCTATCACTATCGTCTGCGTTGCAAAGCGGACGTTGGTGCGTGCCTTCAATTTTCTATACCTTCCGTTCTCCCCAGAACCAAGATCAAGGACCCTTTGAGAATAGATGAAAACACGTCTATGCAGCTGTCCTGTTCGACCGACGGACTGATGCCATCTCGTCAAAGAAAAAAGCATATAGACCCGTGACGCCGTATCTTTCACCTATGGTACAACTTAACTGCTGAGACTGTAGCAGCCGTCTAATGGGTTTAAGCACTCCCTTGTTTAATGTTTCGAGCCGAACGTCCAGCCTACTTTTGAACCTCTTCAGTTAGCCCTTATTGTACCTGAATTTTTTGTGTGTATCCGTGAGATATATTAGACGACACCTTTGCTTGTTTATGCCACTCCCCCCAAAAAAGGGTTGCATTTTATGACTGTGCCGTCTCCGAATGAACCAATGGAACAGAGCCTTCTGCGTTCGTTAGCTGTGTTGTTTCCTCATACGGCTGCAGAAAAAAAATGACACGGCAGAAGATATTTTCCTTCCATCTTTCGAAATATCGTATACGGTGGACTCCGCAGCCTGAGCTCGAGAAGGCTGTGTTTCGGAAGTGAACTGACTATTCCAAGCCCCCGCATCTCGACTACACCTGGGTAACCTGGACGTATCTCAGCTCTCGTCCTTCTTTCGGTTGGCATAGCAACTCGGCACCGAAGGGGTGTTAGAGCTGAACGATTATTAGTGGTATTATTAGCCTGGCAACGTCCATCTTTCTTAATGTGCGATAACCAGAGACCTCCCACTTCTGGTTATTTGTCGCTGGTGAGTTTCGATATTGGACACAATGACCGTACCCACATTGGAGCGACTAAACAGCTTATCTAATCTTACACAGCTGCTCAGGCCATCCGTTGGACATACGCTCACGTCCACTGCCACGATTGCTCGCCCCGCTCATTGGCCCACCACATGGATCACCAACTGAGGAAGGCCGAAGTCAGTGTGTGGTATTGACATTTCATTAGTGCGCCCTCAATCCCTCCTAAGACGTAGTTTCAGTGCATGCTATCGCAAAAAAATGTATGTGAACAGTGCATCACCAATACAGGGACAGAAACAGTCACAGTTCGTTCAGCAACATAAAATAAAGAATCTAGTCGGTTGAGGGCATTTACTCAGTACACGGTGAACAGATAATCGGTGGGTTAATTGGGAGAAGTGAAAACCATGAAACAGATTGGAACGATTTGTGTGGAACTGAGGTGTAGGCATTTTTCAAGTCAGATTAAATTGTGTAATAATGAAAGATTTGGATGTGTAGTGAGTAAAACCACAAAATGGGGACTGGAGCATTGAAGCAGTTTGAGTTGTTGAGGGAAGAACCATGATTATCTTTTTTTCTATATACAGAACTGTTTTGAGTCGACGGGTGGCAAATGGTTTAGCGAATTCTATGCCTTATCTCCACCCTGGTTTGTGTCCTTCATGAAATGAAGAAATGAGTTCCGAAATGTAGCCAGTGTGCTCCACCTGACTTGTAATTACTGTTCTTACTTTTCCAGCCCAAACCATTAATTAATCGACTGGGTAAATGTTCAGATCCAAGTGTACCCAGGTATCCGATAGCTTCACACTCACGGGTACAATCGAACTGACAGATAGAATAGGGTTGGTGAGAAGAGGTACCGAGTGCTTTATTGGGAATGCGCACTGTTTCTTCGAATATATTTCAGTGAAAGTTTTCACAACCATGGTTTGCATAGTAAAGAACTCAGATGAATGCCGCTTCACACCAGTCAGTCTGTCAGCCCGGTGTCCACTCTCAGTATGAGTGACAGGGGGCCACAGCAGATGGAGTGCATGCCCGAGTCGTTTCTTTCTGCACACCTCTAGGGTCAACAGTCCAATAGCTACCGATTTGGCGCTATCCAACATACGGCAACCTTCAGCTTTGGAACGACCATCGAGTGCTCTGTAATATATTTTGAATATATGACTGGGTGGGTTCTTTGTTATAACCGGTAATAACCATGTGCCTCGTAGTAGAACTGGGATCCACTTCCACACTGTTTTCGACCAAACCACTGTGGAATTCACTCCCTAGTGTCTTGGTTGACCAGTCGTAAACCTCGGCACACATCTGACATCACGTGCACGGTGCACTGTTGTTTATCTAATCACTTCCGCGTTTTTTGTACCTTAATCGTTATATTCAAGCACTGTCTGCGACAGACCCGATGATGAAGATCCGAAAAGATGTTTGCTTTTTTTCTGTTTGCTCGGCGCCAGTTTCGATGAATAGAAAATTTCTGCAACTGTACGGGCCCAGGGAGATGTTAAGATGACATGTGTCCACTAACTTTTGTGTCTGCACTAAGTTTATTTTATCCTGCTGGAAATCGCCGATTTATTCTGTACAGCCGCCTCAGATTTAGGCCTCACCATGGAACTAGATATATTTCTCAAAACTCGTGATTTCCCCTAACCTCAGCAACCACTTCTTTTTTTCAGTTTCATTTCTGGGCCTGGTGCTGATTGTAACTACTGTGGTGTTTGTGTTACGAAAACACAGAACCAAGATTCGTGAAGAAGAACAAACGTAAGTCCATTTGACCGGCTTTATTCATCACGCATGGAATGGCGTGTCTGATTGGTTGACTCCTGAGAGTGACCATCGGTTAGCAGTGTTCTGATGCGTAGATTTAGGTGGAATAAATATTGCGATGATTTTGTTTCACTTATAACTTTCAGTACATACACCAGTGTCTATGCACCGTTACATAAGAGTTGCCCCAATACTATTGCTCCTCAGCCACATTGGGTTGCCGGTTGTCGCGAAAGTCGTGATTTCGCTTGGCGTGTCTCTGCAACAGGGTTAAAATTCTCATGTGAACGAACCGTTATTTCTCGCCGGTATGATGTAGGCGAAGTGGGTGACGATGCGCAGCCAGTCAATGTTCAGAGCAAAGCTCTCCACGGATCCCATGGTCATGCAGTTCGATAAGGTTTAGTCAGCGATCGGGTCAGTCATACAAACGTCCCCTGCATGAAATACTGTTTCAGAATGAAATCCCGCTACTGAACAAAGCCTGACTGGAGAAAATTCGCGAAGACAATGAGATCACTGGAGGCAGCTATCCTCCAAATGTTGACATTTGTGTCCGTCACAGTTACTGACGGGTGAAGTTGAAATTTATCATCTTAGATTTTGTTCGTGAGCACACTGGCCGCGGCCTAGGGACTGCTCGTTAGTGTTACGCTCAAATCCCACGCATATTCTCGTCTTTGACTTCATTGTATTATTCCAAAGCACTGAGGTTATCCGGCACCTTGTCCGACCACCTTGCCGGTCGATTTCCGCTTTGCTTTTTTACCAACTCCATGGTAGGTTGGACTACCTGCAAGTTGGTCGTAATAAAGGTCACTAATTTGATATCGCAGATAGAAGTGAACTTAAACGACTCTTCGTAGCAGTTATTTTCATGGGTTGGATCCTAGCACATGATTTACCAGTAGCATTCTCCGTCACCACACAATCGGATTCCGAAGCGTTCAAGTGAATGTGGAAGGTTCAAAGTATACTCCAGCTAGTCTGGTTCACCTCCGGTGCCAGATGGCTGTGTCCAATCCTTTCTGTTGTTTTCGCCTAATGAGTGAATACTTCTTGGGAAAATTTCCGAAACCAATGAGTCCGTTTCAATCGTTTTTCTTGACTCCAAGAGCTGTTCTCAGGAAATTCAAGCTTGGATCCGTGTTTTGAAACGATCCATTGTCATTCTTCGTTAAAACTCAAGTTACGAATCACCAACGTTGTCTTGTCTCATCCTTTCTTTTTTCAGTTTTGCTTAAATAATCACCGTAACAGTTATTCGTCTTTCTGAACGAAGAGACATTCAGAATTTTGTTACCGCACTTGACAGTCAAGTACCGGATTGTACCAAAACTGTCATCTGGGTTCTGAGTAACCTCTGGATTTTTTTTGAATTGGTATCTACATCACTCGTTTGGGTAGTCTTTCTCCTGTCCTGCTGCGGTTATTCTGACCCTTCCCTGCATGAAGCAGAAGAAAGTAACCGATCATACAATCTTTATTCTTTGCTTCGCTTTACACTACGCTTCTTCACTGGTTTCTACCTTCATGTTTTTATCTGTACTCATGCAGTTGGGTCGATATGACAATCAGGCCGACCGGAGCTACTCAGCAACGTGAGTCATTCGCCACATTTTTTCCACCCGTTTCATCATTTTAACCAGTACAAACATACCTACAATAATGATAGAGTGTGACCTAGACGAACAATTGCCATATTTGAGAAAAGAAAGGGAAAGGTTGGGTTCCTATTTCCTTGAATCACATAAATGCTCAAGAAGATGGCGAACAACATGGTAACTACACATTTGAAAAGCACTTAACTGTACACTCAAGCATCCTATCAGCGCAAGATAGCATCAGCTGAACACTTTCTCACGGCGTTTTTACTGGCTTGTTCAGAATGAGTCAGGCCATCTAGTATGGTTGCCTGGCGAATATGAAGTACTAGACTTTCACCAGAATCGGTTCATATCCCTAAGGACGTGCAGTTAGGATTTCGTAGGTTCCGTCTGTAAGCATGGTTACTCCGTGGTACTTTGTAGTAATATTCTCGTCTAATGGCCACCGGTGATCTGTTAACATGGGTCACGGGCTGAAAACCAAGTTCTTGTACTCGTCCAGATCCTCAGCTCGTGTGGTACTCTATAGCCTGGGGATAGCTCAATGGTTAAGGCGCCAACTTAGTGGTCGTAAGCTCCGTAACTTGAATCCAACCCTGGCATCTCGACTTTCCTGTCTGAGATTTGACAACCTGACAGTATCTGAGATGTCGTGCTTGCTTCAGGTGGCGTTGCAGCTAGGCACCAAAATCATGTTGCAGCTGAACGATATTTTAAGGTACTCCATCTCTATTGCCTCAATAAAAAGCACATTCAGCCATATCAGAGAGCTTCCTAATTCATGCTGGTCCTGCTGTAGAAGTGTGACTCCGCTGCTACGATAACCCGAGTCGCTACTGCAAATCCTTGGCTAGATTCAAATACATTAGTATCCAGTTTTGCTTCCATTGTTCTACTTCATAGGCAACTCAAAGGTTTGTTGATGGCCTAAACTTTAGACAGCCTCTGTTTGGGACATGAAAGACACTTACAGCGCTGTATTTATTTTCACAACAGCACATCTGTAATCTTTGCATGACCGAGTAACACTGCGTTTGGCGTTGGAATGCAGAACCGTCGAAAATGTTAATTGGTATGGTTGATCTTGTCTGCTCGCCTCATTGAAACTGACGTTTGTTCAACCTCACCTCCCAAGCCCGTGTGCCTAGTAGTTCCATTGTGTACTTACTAGAGGCTAATTTTCTCGTTGGAACAAGTAGAGAGGCAATCATGTTAGGGGAGAGAGGATATTTCTAGGAGTTTTTTGCTACTGAGTGTCATAAACAATACCCTAACCATGTTTCCGACTGTGCAAGGTCGTGTATAGGGTAGAAGTTAACTCGGATAGTAAGTCCCAAATGACGCTGCATGTCTGGTACGCCCATTTAGTGAGAGATAAGATCATCTACCGTTTTCCTTAAACTTTGTTTTTGAGTTTCTGTCACCACTAATTATACCAAATCAGGCTGTGTTTGCAAAGTTGTGTCAGTGAAGGTTTACTATGCTTATGCATTGACACTCTATTCGGTATCTGGGTTCAGAAGCTCAAATCCTGTAGTTTTACGTCATTTTAGTGATTCTATCGCGAACAACGAACCCAAGGCTGTGCTCCCGACGGTGTCTAAGTTTATTGCTCGGACTGAAAGATTCGTACTAACCAAACTAAGCTGATCGCATATCTGACCAGAAAAGAAAGAATGGGTGCCATTCTTGTGTTTTTGGACTACCTACACGATATTCCATATCGCACATTCATTTTTCGGCTCACATGTCAACCAACGTTAGGTTTCCGTACAACACTCTACAATGGGTCCTTGACCCGTTTATTTGTAAGCCTTTCCTGACGTGCGTTCTCGTCCTTATTGAAAAACGGAGATGAAGAACTCGAACGAAATTTCTCTTCCTATCATCAGGGAAAAACTGAAGAGTGCTTTGTGAAGAAGTAGACGAAAGCAGTTGATTGTGTAGCTGGGATTTTCCGTATTGGAACGCTCAGCGAGCGGTTACTTTCAGCCCAAGTTAAGCACACGCTGAGGAAGTTCCAAGCCTACCTGATCATCACCCCTTTCTCACCGGGAGACTTTTTTCGTCCGATTTCGGATCTCTCTCTGTGTAGTCACCTGACTCATGATCATTAATTTTCTGGAAACTCTTCCAACTTTTGCGTCAACATCACATGGAACTGTTTAATTCATTAAGGATTACGGGATATCTCCCAAAATAGGTCAGATGCTCCCACACTTTTCTGGTACCTGGGTATAAGAGGTACACGGAATGGGGCGAATCCCTGTGCCTTCTGGTGCATCCATACTTTCATATATGAGTACGATGTTTTCATGAGAGGTTTTTCTGTTATAAGAAAAGTTTATAGGCAACCGTGATATCTGCAGGGCGCGGTAGATGTAGACGGATTCCTCAAAAATATAGCAAGTGCCGAATGCTGATTTGGTAGGAAGGACTGGCCTAAAAGAGTCAATGGTAGACAACTGTCATTGAAGACCTTCACTCCACTATCACCGACTTCTCAGCAAAGAACGTTGTGCATTGTGCATGAGGCTCCATCTGGCTCGTTACTTGACCTGCTTGGCGCTCATCGATATACGTGTTTTTGAATATGCTGCTTTCTGGATAATCACTCTAGATGGTGAATCAATTTCACCTAGAAATCACTAAATGCTGTTTGGTTGGAGTTTAATTTCGTGTTGGAGGATCTTCGACGTGAGCAGGCGATCTATTCGTGTGAATGGTTCTAGAACGGTAACACCGTTGGCCAGATCTAACTAGTTTAAAAAATGTTACCAAAGTTGACTCCGCTAAGCTAATATCAGCATATGTTGGGCAGGAATTTACCCTGTCGTAGAACAGACAACTTTTCTTCCGTGCTCGCTAATTACAAAACATCTATACTCAGTAATTATCCAAAAAAGGCTTAACTGAAGACAGATAATTCTAGAAGGTCAACAGCACGCATTTTTAGTCATTCAAGTCTGGTGAGAGAGGTCATTAGCCCCTTTTTCTCCTAGGTGAGATAATCGTCTTTTTTGTTTTATCTCTAATGTTAAGTTTTTAAGGACTCTACAGCATAACTGTCGATCTAGGTGTGTTTTCAAGTAGTTACGTACACCATGTTTAAAATTATAGTTAATTCATTCTGTAAAACTCACTTCTTTTCCGCCCCTCTTTTTGTTCTGATAGAGGTTGGGGTGCAGCATTTCTCATTTTGATGCTCGAGACTTTCCGTGACGTTTGCTAACAAACTTATTTCTCCTAACTCACTCCTATGAGTGTGGTTTTCAAACGGGTTCAACTTGTACCGTGATAACTGGCGTCCATACTGTTTCCCGAAAGGTCCTTCTACAGTATACCTGTCGTAGAGATTTTGTCAAAGTGGCATAGCTTTTCGTAGAAGTCGTAAGACAGCAAAGCGAACAGTTCGTTTCAATTTATACATGTCAACCTACATAGGCACTTAAATAGCCGGTTGCGGCCACCGACAAGTTAATTTTAACAGCTTTTTTCTACTGTAACAAAGGTTGTGTGCATGCGCTAACTGACTAAGAAAAGTCCAACTAGAAGACTCTGACTTTACTTTGCTGTACTGCTTTTGGTCGAAATCAAAACCTGACCTACTCTTCAAGTAGAACATAAGGCTGATGGAAACTCGGGGACTGCGCCTACCTGATGAGCCCCAAGAACGACGAAACCGGTCGTCGACTGTCGGAGAGTTTTCAGCAACCTAATGAGTAGTGTGGTCTACTCTTATTGGAAATCCCGACTTTCACCCTATTGTACTCGTTTCGACAAACTTTAACCTCCTGCCCCAGTTTTGGCTAATGCCTCTTCCTCTTCTTCAGCTCTCCTGTCAGAAAAAAACATGGGCAAGTAAACACCAGACTGGATGCGACAGTGGATTCAATACTCCACTGCTTTTGGACATACTGAGCGCACCAAAGATTTGTCTTGACGAAACACCGTATAGGTCAATCTGGATTAGGTGTTGAAAAGGTTTCCAGCTTAACTCTGTCCCGCTCACCATTTTCCCCAACTTGATTTTATCTTCGCTCCCCCATTGGTGCAGTTTTCCTGGCCGAGAATGTCGTTTTATTTTTTGTCAGTATTTTGAGCTTGTGGTTACACTTGTATATATGTTGTTCGACTTTTCCGAAATATTCTTCCGGGTGGCACTGAGCTTCCTCGATGTAGGCTATTGTTCTGCATCCATGTGGTCCAGGAGCTGACCCACGGCCTCCTGAATAACTTGTTGGCAGCATTGTAAAAAAAACTAAAATGATATTAGCGAAATAGACTCATTTGCAAACAAATTTGGTTTTGTGAGAGACTCACCTGGAACCCAGCTGAATCTCTCGTTTATGATGTTTCTAAGATGTTCCAAGAAGGGCGAAACCGGTCGTGGGTTGTCGAAGAATGTTCAGCAACCTTATGAGTAGTGCATTACGTATGTACTTGTATCGCGATATCTCGAATATCGTACCAACTGAAACATGAGGCGGCCCGGTGCAGCGCATTCAGTTGCTTAAAAATATCATAAACGAGGGATTTAGCTGGGTTCCAGGTGATGCTCTCGCAAAACCGAATTTGTTTGCAAATGATAGTACTTCGCTAATTTCGTGCAATTTGGGTTCAAGTAAAACATAAGGTTGACGGAAACTCGGGGAATGCGCTTACCTGATAAGCCCCAAGAAGGGCGAAACCGGTCGTGGGCTGTCGAAGAACTTTCAGCAACCTAAAATGATATGCTTTCTCATTGATCATGTCTGGAAAGATGATTATGGTGGTGGACTACCGCTGAATGATTATAAAGTGCAGAAGCTGGACTTGACTATATTTGGGGCTTCTTGTTCGTGTAACGTACGCATTCACTCCCCTTGCCTCAAGAAGTTGTCCTTATATCCACGGTGAGTATCACTAAATATCGATTTACTGCCACGGAGCCAAAGGCTCAATGTGGTCGCGCGCCATCCTTACGAGCTTGCCGCCGGTTCTGGCTCCGTTATATCAACCGTTGTCAAGATCTGAGTCCCACATAGCAGTCGCTAACTGCCCATCGCATTACGTTTGTCTGCACTCATGTTTTTGCTTAGATCGCTGCCATTTTGTGGGTTATCGTTACTGATTATGTTGGGACACCCGTCAAATGGCAGTTTCTTGTCCTTCGTTCGACTGATCTTTTCGAAGTTGACGGATTGTGTGGGGCCAATCCAACTGCATAGTGACTTGCTTGTTTGGACACTGACGTGAAGTGAAACCAGATGGGATCCACACAGGTATTTCGTCTTCTGTAAATATCTATTTAACATCCGGACAACATGTCGCTCATGGTTGTTGCAATTCACCTCGATAATATACTGGGAGGCAAGATGATCGTTGAACTTGCGAGAAACCGATAAGGTGAGCGGGTTGTGTTCAAGCCGTAGCCTCAGACCGAACAAACCGGATTGGAATGTGTTGTAGTTTGTTGCCGCTTATAAGTGGGTCATTTGAGTTGATTTTGCGTGTTAGAGCTAGGCACTGGTGAGAAACAATTCGGTGAAAAATACGGTATGCAGTTTGCGTGGTATTCAACTAATGGAATTTGCGTCCTCACGGACATTCGCGAACAAGCCCTCTCTCCCCGTTGGTGCAGCAGTTTAGAACTCAAGGGGAGGCGTGACATTTCATTTCTCTAAATTCTATTCCTGTCTTAATGTTAGTAGATACATTCAAGTTATTGGGGCGGTCAAGTGACATCATTTGAATCGGACCTCATGTATAATCACGAGTGGAGTCTGGATATCACATGCAGTCGCCTCAGCTATGTCGGAAGTGCTGCGAATAAGGTTTAGAGGTGGTCGTATACCCAAACGATTTTAGTAACCCAGGAAAATCGTGCCACCCAACGCTCTGTTTATGAATCATCAGAGACAGCGCAGCATCGGCGAAAGCTCCCAAGCAGCCTAATGTGTTAATCACCATGACGTATTTCCAAGTATGGGAACTTTAAAAGTAAAGCGCTGGACAAGTTGTTTGGCTCAGGAGCACAGATGTCAATAAGCACAGGGCAACCTGCAAGTGAATTGTCACCGATTGGAAAGGCGCAAGACCAAATCAATTCTGACAACACTGTCGTCTCCAGTCATAAGTTGCATTTGTCCCGTTGTTTTGACAGCCTTGCTGTTTCACTTAAACACGGCGCATTGAACCACCCCGTTTAGATGCACTTAATATTTTGGCAGTGTGACCAGGAAACTTCTGTCACATACTCTTCGCGTCCGCACTGTGGTTATAAAATTCACCGTCCGGAACGTTGAATTAAGCATAGGCTGTTGTTCCCAAACACCACGAACAAGATACGGATATCAAATTTTACGGCACCATCGAGAAACACACTCAGAATATAGATAACAAACCTCAAGCATTCGCGTTCGTTAGGCCGAATAGAACTTCAGTTCTATTCACCTACCAAATCCCGCGCTGGTGTCGAGAATTACAGCCGGCCAATACCCATCGTGGCGAAAATAGTTCACATCAGTTGGGTAAAGGAATGCAGCTCATTTGAGTAACGGACTGGTTAACCAACTGGACAGGCTACAGGAAGTGTTGGATGGACGAATTGCTAACCTCTAAACCAGCACGGGTTCAAGGGAGATGAGTAGAAAACCGATCACGTAAAGCACAAACGGAGGGTCACAGATAAAAGGTAGAGCAGGAAACAAGCTGAGGGATCCAAGACACTGTGAGCAGGTTATACCATAGTCTGTGCGCGGACGCAGAGAACGGATACAAACTAATAAAACGGTTGAACTCCATATCAAGGGATTAGGACAAAAAAGATAGATACAAATGAAAGCTACGGTAGTATTCGAAAAAAAATCAAGCTGCTCCTGCGAATAATTAAAAGCAGTGAAATCCGGGATTGCTGTTTCGGAAGCTACCAAGTCTTTTTTCACCCTGATACAGATTTCGATTCGTCGCAGTTTCTATGCTGGCCACCAGCGTGTTCCTGAGTGCGATAGTCCGAAAATAAGATCGCCTTCCGAAATTTGGTTTGCCTGATCCTTCACTGTTGTAGAGTCATCGAAATTCAAAAAAGCCTTGAATATGAACCTGAATACACATAAGGTTAGCAGAATGATGGGGTACCTGAACGGGACTAGAGACCGCGCTCTCTCCTACTGGGTAAAGCTCTTCCAACGGAGCCACTCTGAATAATGCTCTACGTTGAGCATACACACACGAGTTTCATATGAGTCGCTTCTAATCCCGGGGTTGTATTTTCGCTTGTGTTGTGTTCCCATTTAGAATTATCCTATTCCCTGCCTCTTTTATATGAATTACAACAAATTCCACAGCTGGTCGGTATCGTGTGCCTTGAGATAATAGCCGAATTATTTCGTGAAGAACAGCTACGCGCGGTCCGGCATATGGGCATCCAAATCCATGTGAGTGCGTGGTGCTGGTACTTTGCAGGTAATTTATGAGCGTAGCGCAAATTACAGTGGGAAATATAAGCGGTTCATCTTAACTAGAACAATGATATGTCGAACAACTGTGGAACCCTAACTGAATGAGCAACATCATTTTGTATCAAGCGGCTGCGGTCGAAGTTGAGATTGAACTCGGTAGGTCAACAGGAGTTCAAATAAATAAATGATCTTCCAAAGGTTTACACAGGTCTCAAGAGGGCAAAATGTAGACGACAAATATCATCTGAACAAACGGACTAAATTGGGGAAAGGCGACTACAGTCAGGGGAACAAGACAAAAAGCGAACTGATGTAGACGCCCGCCCATTACTCCAAGTGAAAATAGTTTTAAAAATGCTTTGTAATCGATGAGGTTGAGGTGGGTGAGGCTCAAATCTTACGGTCAAAACTGTCAAGAAACGTGCAATAATATGGCCAGGTCATAAAAGTCTACAACTCTGCATATCTTAAACTTTGAGTGGTCGCTCTTGAATACGCCAGTGCTTGTCAAATTAGACTGCAAATCCGGAGCGAAAGTCTTGTTGGAAGAAACCCTCAAGAGTGAAAACACTCCACCAAGAATTTAGGGAACTACGGTTAGCTCGCAAGCAAATAAGCTTGTGAATCTGTTACAACCAAAAAGGAAGCACCACCTCCCACTCAAGTGGGGAAAAGTAATCTGGGTAAAAGCACAGCGAGGAAGTACCGCCAGGGTGGACAGAATCAACTGGTAGTGATATCTAGATATGGCCAACGAATAGTGTATAAGTACCACGCCGAATTTTTCATGGATTTGTACGGCAGGTGTTCTAACATTCATTGTAAATTTGGCTTTCGTTAACTTGTGCTGCCCTGCCTGCTTGTCAGTTGTTCAATCCTCCTTATTTTTTGGTGAAAATGTAGTCATATGCCTGTTGCGGGAGGAGCAAACTAGCGTCGCACGCTTGGCAAGTGCGGCAATCAACATAACCACCATTACCACGTTGGGACCGAAACCGGTGGTGAGGTTCACGGTTTTCATGAGCTATTGCATGATGTCTAAGTCCTGCTTTCGGATTATTTTGCCCCGTAGGAAATTCTCCTAGAAAATTCCTAGAATAATTCCTCTCCGTCAGTACAATTAAAATGGCCGATTTTTTGTTTGTAAATAACGAATAGCGGTTGAGTGATGTGTATGACTAACTCCTGATTTTTTAGACATTACGATTAGCACGTCTTATCGTTGACACTTAAGCACACTTGGAGCATTTTGGCTTTTCCCCATCGCTACGTACGTGGCAGCACAAAAACAGACGACTGCTAAACAAGCCTAGCTCAAGTGTCATACAAACATGCGACTCGGGGTCAGCAATGCCTAACCAACTGGCGAGACACTGGATACTGTTTACCAGTGAACCCCCTAAACAAGCTATGTAGTTTGCACATAGGAAGTGACTGCTGGCCTTGCACAAAGGCATACATGACCGGATGCCCGGTGCCATGCAATCTGTGATCAAGAAAGTGTAGAGCTAGTCTGCGTACCACAGATAAGTTGTTCACATGGACTCGCCCAAATCTGTCTGTTGCCCTTGTTCCAATGCCATTCACGATGTCTGCGAAACGTCTGAAAACATTGTCTGCTGCAATCTGGCGACAAATATGTGACTGTCGTGCACTTCCCCCGACTGCAGCTCAAGTGCCCCCTCAGACCAGCGAAGCTTCGACAGGACCGAAAGTCAATCGCGTAACAAAATAAAACCAAACTATTAGTCACTCCATTAACAAAGCCGGTCGACACTTCCGGGGGTAGCTGTAAATGACTTGAGTGGTATGGACCTTGCCTGATTCATCAGTTACAAACCACCGCGGTTCAAACCACAGCGTTCCACACTTCAGCGGCGCTCAGCAGGTGCCTAACTCCTCTTTGGTTATCCGTCGGTTTACAGGTGGTCGGTTGCACAAGGTCGGCATAAAACCGCACAAAATGATGATAGGTGGCTTAGAGACTGTCTCCATGCCTTCGTAGACAAAACCAGACTGGGCATCCGCTTTTTCGCGTACTGTTTGTCATTGGGAAATGTGACCTACTTACAAGCTTCTTTTGAGTCTTTGGCGTTTGCTTGGTTTGGGTGGTCGCCCGTTGCTTTTGTTGCATAGGCACTCACAACTCAAAAGAGCGTTAGTGCTTTTTTGCCCCATGAGCGCACAAATACCACATTGTCGCTATTCAGGTATCCGCTTTTGGCGAGTTCTCAAACGCTGCAAGAGATGAAAACCAGGCAGCCACCAACTTCTCAATATACATTTCTGATGACAAACAACTTCCTGCCGCTCGTTTGAAGTAAACCAAAGTTAAGTTCGCCGGAACCATGGAGTTTTTGAAGTTGCGAGTTTCACGGGGAGTTAGTCTAATCCGGTTGCACGATTCAGAGATATGTTGCTCACAGTATTTTGTTTAGATGATCAAACTTTCAAGGTCACCGGCCACTGCTGACTCGCATGTGATTACCAGTTTACGAGATAGGGCACGAAAGCAAATCTTAGCATAGTTGAACGCTCCGCGGTGTTCTTCAAATAGCAATTGACATCTACAAAATATCCCGTGCGGTTAGCTGAATAACGTGTTTATGCATTGTACTCGTCGGAAGTTACAAGTTTGATGAATTTATTCACCCAACTTCTGCACAGCACTATTTTTTGAAGCTCGCCCTGCGTTCACTATAATAATCGAAGACGACGTAATGCGTTGTGCAGTAATGATGCGCGTGTGCATCTTTGTGGATGATCCACATTGTCAGTTATGCGCAACTAGTCCCGCTGTAATGCCGCGATTTGAGGTACATGCATGTGAATTACCAAAATACTAATGAGATATCTTTCCCGTTGTAAAGCCTGACGTCACTTAATTGGACTACGTCATAAAGCCCAACAGCACTGCCGGAAAATAGGGCCAGCGGTTACCCTTCATTGTGATAAGTACACGCGCTGTGGCCGCCCATGGTTACCTATCGTAATTGCTAGGTTCGTGTATATGTTCGACGCTGATTGAGGCTTCCACTATGAGTGATGGCCCAACCCAGTGGCTAACGACGGCCCCCGTACTCATAACTGTACGTATTTCCGCTTCTCTTGGCTATTTGTTGTAAACATCAGGCCCGTACTTATGTTCGGCGCTGATTGAGGCCTCGACTATGCACGACAGTTTGATCCAGCGGCCGACGACGTATCTTCATACTCATAACCGTGTGCGTTCTCGCTCCTCCATGCTCGCGCTTGAAAATTATGAAACCAACATTGGACTAGTAAAATCATCATGGGTAGTCACTCCGCTTCATTTTCTGTAAACCAGTATCACTCTGTGATGGGCCTGAAATGAAACATGGATATTCGGTTTAATCTCGTTTACATCCTCGGCACAATTGTTCAGACATCTTACTAATATAAAGGCAAACTTACTGCCTGCTCGGTTAGTTCCATTGACAATGTTGAGTGATCTATGTGTCACCGATGTTGAACCCAGCAAATTAATAGATAAAGAGGGGTGCATACAAGGCAGTCATAAGATCATGTGGTGTAGACTTCATCCTTAGAATTCATGAACCTCGTGAGTCTTCATATTTGTACCCATGGATGTGTCCTTAGCAAAGATTTAGTGAGAGGATGGGCACTTGTCTTCAAAGCCGCTCATTTAGAGCGCCAAACCCCCGGAGAATTAGTACGGTGTTTCCAATCACGCGCATACTAACTGCATAGACTGCGCGTGTTTCCATGGAGGCTTCAGGCAACCTGCGAGCTCAATGAAAGGCGGGCGTTATTGTTGTTCGGAATGCACGTAAGCCGTTTTAGCTAATCCGCCAAACCAAACAATACCGCACCATTATTTTTAACCGTGAACGTCAATGCAACACCCGCAAATGACCTATTTGGATGAGTCCATTCAGACAACTTGTCTGTGGCGCGCAGGTGTCAGCTTCACTCCTTCCTGGAAGTAGATGGCTTGGGCAATGGGTGTCCACTCGTTTTAGGAAGCCAGCACTTCCCCCTTATGTGTGAACTCTTCAGCTTCTTTTGGGGGCAATGGACAATCAGGATAAATTGAAGACTTTCGTTTCGGATAAATTGGCGCATGAATGCAAGTGGTCAGTGTTTTTATAGCTGTGATGTCATACTGTGCAAAGTTGTGCTTGACAGGCCATCAGGAAGCACGCATTTATCACATTACTTTCGGCTATTTTGGTTACAGGTAGTTTCTTCCAGCAGTTGGCAAATATTCCGTCGTACGCTCCATCTAAAAGTGCCAGCCTTATCTCACTCAACACTGCGATGCCATTGGGGTCCCCCGAAAATGAGTGCTACCCGCCGTTGAGTTCTCTCACTATTTCCTAACCCATTAGAAGCTTATTGGTCTAACTTTCAGATTAGGCTTACGAATTTGTCCCCTAATGAGCAAACGCATTCTTTTCAGGAGGAGTGTTTTGCTTCCGAATGAGTATAAATTGGGTTTAATCAGTCCACCTTGAGCGCACATCATTCTCACCTGGTGAGCAAATCGACTGGTGGTGGGTCTCCTTTGGGGGTGACTGGATAGAAACCAGTGACCCCGCAGGCTATGGGGTCTGGTCTACCTCGGTGTCATTAATAGTAAGGCAATACTGGGCTCTTAAATTCTGGAGGCATTTTGCTCGCATTAGTTATTGCTTCGATGGTCGATCGATATATGAGAGTTTCAGGGTCGAGCTCTTATAGCTCGTCCTAATTTGAGGGAAGGCTGCATCACTGCCCTCCTGGGTATAAAAATGCTAATCAACTAGAGAAAACATCGTGCTCATCGTGACTCTACTTCCACAGCGTAAATCACGACTTCATCTCCAGACCGCCCTCTAATATGATTACTCAGTAGGACTTTTCGGCCTGCTCGTCGGTAACTCTTCTGATACGGTAATAATCAGAGAAGCAAATATTCCGGTCAGCATAGCCCTCATGGTCATCGCAGCAGACAAGACTGACACCACAGCTTTAGGCCGGGATATATCCAAAATGTAAGGCATATCCAGCCAATAAAGGTTCAGCGTTATCGCCGGAACTGTCGATAGCCATGAATGTCTTGCCACGTGAGTATCCGTTTCTTTACACTGCTTGCCATAATACAAAGTTCGTGTTTTCAGATATGTATGTGAATGGCTAAGGCAATGGCCAAAATCCTCAATCTAACTGCGCTCGACGACTTTGACAACTGCATAAATAGGTTTATTACCTTCCTTACAACACTACTGTTAGTGTTGATGAAAATAATTGGTTCATTTTTAAACACGCGGAGAGCACACCACTGGGAGTACGACATGGTCGTTACAGTTTGAAACGAAGGGGAGGAAAAAACCAAAGGGGCGTGCTTATTAAGTGGTAAGGTACTGCAAATTGCAGGAAACAAAAAACTGGAACAATAAAGCAGATGGCACAACTATTTCAGTGATGAAGCCAGTTGATTTGAACTAAAACTGAAAACCTTCGCTGACTGCGAGTGACCTTGGGCAGTTGAGTTAATGGTCACCAAAAGTGTAAGGGGAGATGAGGAGTATTGTGGAAAAATTCGTAATACTGACTGAAGGCCGGTTACGTCTCAGAATTATGGTGTACAACATAACTGGATAAATGCATCGGTATCGCTGTGGGTAAAACATACTTTAGGGGGAAAGGTAGTGTTAATGCACAAGGTCAAACGAGCATTGGAAAATCGCTGAACTTGTGGACAAAGCAACCTGAAATTTCAGCAGAACACCGAGGTTTTTAATTTCGAATGAAGTGTTTGGCACATTAGAACAAGCTCAGCTTAGAGGCGGATGGGGCCTGTTAGGCAATTTGTGTGCAGCTGCTAGTGAATGTTCAAAAGGGCAAGATAGGATATTCGAGAGTAAGAGGAAAATAGTCGTGGGTGTGCCGTCAAACAGGGTGCCGTGCCATTATTACACTGACATACTTCGTCCTCTTGGCAGCTCCGTAACCAACGTCATGGTAAAGGTGATTGAACAAGGGATGTGCACTTCTGTGGCCAGCGGGGTTTTGGTTAGCCAAGGGGATCAGCACGGGTAGAACCAAGACGGCGTAGGATCACAGGCCATTTCAGTTCAGTTGTAGGTCCATGTAAGTGTAAAACGGGGACCAGGCGGAATGCTCAACGGCCGTACAGGACGTTCGGAGCGACTGATTCTGAGGGTCGAAGGGTGCTATATTATAAACGTCAGTCACTACCGGTTTCGTTCTTTTTGGGGCGCATCAAGTGGACTTAGCCCAAAATTTCCAACAGTCTCACAACATACTTGGGGATAAAACTGCCGCAGTGGTAATAAACAAATTGTTGCCAATTTTTGTAGCGCTAACGCGAGACTCAAGAGAACTTCAGCGGTCCTCCCTTTCAGATGAGTCTCTGGTAACACCAAATAACCTCCAATATGGAGTCCAAGATCCGTTGCAGTGATGGTCTGAGCCTCTAAATCGGGCCAGTGGGCTAAAGCGGAACCTTCAATGGCACTTTTCCCCATTCGAAAACCCTCGAGATACGTTCAGACACGTTTGTACAACTGATTCTTTTTCGACCCATTTATCTGTCTCCTGTGCTCCGATAAGAGAACCTGCTCAATAGTGGATAAGTGATGACTATCAATAACACAGTTGCACTGAAGTAAGTACTGGTTAGGTCTCTTTTGAAGGTCAAATGTAGGTGTAAATGTTTAAGATGTGCATTTTGTGTGACATGCCTGGAGGGTTTTGGTTACCATCGTTCCTCCAGAAATCTGTCTGTGTGACAACTTCGATGGAACATTTTCGTGAGGAAATCCATTTCCTTCAGGAGGGTACCTTTACACACATCACCCGGACTTTATCGTACAGGAGACGTACTAAACGTGTCTTCTCCCTAAGTGAGGTGAAGCCACTGACACGGGTATACTGCCTGATCCATATCGCTTTACGCTGTAGGCTTCAGCGAATACCGCAATTATTTCATCCAATCAATAAGACATATAACACACAGGTAGTCTTCTGTTCGAGCATCAAAATGAATGAAATATTGGAATGTTATTACAAGTAGTCAAAATGCGTGTCAGATGAAAAAAGTATTACGTATGGGCAAAGCATCACTGACATAATTTACTAGCAAATGGGGCGGATACGCATATCTGTCATTTCTGGACCAAATGGGGTGCCCGTCGGCATGTCCCTGTACAAAATGTTCTTTTGAACCATAATGAACCATTCAGCGTACGGATCAAAATGGTTCGTTCAAATTAGCAGGAGTTGAAATGACGATGTTTTGGTTACTGCGAATGATCTCACATACGTTCCCTGATATGGGCGAATCAGTGAAATGCACTATTCCTCTTGTGTACGACTGTTGTCTTTGACGCTTTCAGCAAAATCAAAGTCTGTCAAATACACTCATTTTCATAGCAGGTTGGTTTTCAGTGAGGACTCTTACGAATACCAGCCGGATCCATCGTTTTTTATGTACTTTTTAACCGAATTTGCTGCACCATGTCATCCGATATTTATTTTTTATGGTAGTCGAGATATCGCAATAAAATTTATATACTTAACACGCTGCGCACGGTTGCTGAAAACTCTCTTACAGCCCACGGCCTATTTTGTTCTTCTTGAGGCTCATTAGATATGCACATTTTCCAAGTTTTCGTCAGTCACATCTTCTGTTTGAAGCCGAATTGCACGAACCTTGACAAATAAATCCATTTACACACCAATTAGGTCCTCACGGAAGAGTAAATTCAGCTGAACTTCTTGGTTATAATGTTCTTTTGCCATTTCTGTTGCCGCCCCTTAGGTGCTCTTAGACGACCACCTCTTGTGGTGATAAATGCGTGTGCCCCTTTTATAGGGTAACGTGGACCCCATATATGTATCTGTTTGTGGTCAGTCCCTTCCATGCCGTAAAAAACTTTCTAACAGGTTTTTCATTATGTCGTTTCCAAATACACAGATGGTAGCTGCAGGGTTTTAACCTTCTGACGACACCAGCACTTCTTACACGCGCTTCCAATCCACCATCATCACCTCTCGATTATCTGCAGAAGCACTGTTCAAAAAGCTGTTTGAAGTCCAAAAAGTTACAAATGCGATTAGTACTTTGGTTGTCTAGGGTCAAATCCTTGTTTACCGACACACCGTCCTTGACGGACGGCCTGCCGTCGGTGGTCGAGTACAGTGGATCGCAACCAGGGTGCATAGCCCGCGATCACTTGAGAAAGCGCACAGGTGTAGTTGTCAGACATTCTTCAAGTGAGCCCTGTTATAACGTTCACCTGGAGTGAATCACAGAAACTCAGCACAGTAGTTCGGTGACCCGATTATCCGAGTGTTCACATTTTTGGCTCCGGGAGGGACCACTTTGAAATCCGAGCACTGTTAGTGCAATGCTTTAAAGCGTCAGTTGGAGAAAGTAGACGATGGTTACTTCAGCTTAAGCCTGCAAATGAGTGCATTATTTGCTTCAGTCATGACATGATAGTCGAGCTTGTGCGCGGCCAAGACCTTGTAGGCTCAGGCATTTCAGAAGGGCTAACGGACAGCGGCAAGACAAACCGCAGCTTTGCAATTGTGCTGAAAAATTGAGCGTCAATCTTTCCTCTGGCTAGGAGAGAGATTCACCAACTTTTGCCCTATTTTGTACCGGAGACGTGGAAATCTATGTTCATCGTACTGGGAATCAGCCAAAAGAAACAGCTGCGTAAGCTTCACTGCACCTTTGTTCAATGCTGCTGAATTTTCATTTTCTTGCTTTTTAGGCTTTCCAAAACGAGGCCGAAAATAACAATAACCGGCCAACAGGTTTTGCTGTCACACGGAGGAAAATTATTGTTATGCTATTCAAGTATGTCTCTTGCTTCTTGAAGCCAAACGCTCAGCGACAAAATATGATACAACAGGAACCGTTACTTGAGATTGAAGTGGTGTTGAAGTGGTTGCACAAGATCTCCGTCCGTGAAATGACTGCTTTACAAACTAAGCATTTTAATCGGTTCACCTTTGTAGTGATCTGTGTACTCAAAAAGCTACTTTAGGAGAAATGCGTGGCAAAGAAATAAATATAATTACTCTGAATTGAGTACACAATAATAAAAAGGGTCGAATGGAACAGACCCACTAAGAATTGTTCTCTTTAAAATAGTTCGTCGTTGGGCCAGCTCAGTGAATAAATAATAATCTGATCGTGGATCTCCAGGGGTCTTCTTTCGGACAGTTCTCACATAGAATAAACTCCGAAAACAGTCTGAAATGTTTTGATACCAGAGTTAGCACATGAAGCTCGCGAATGACCACTGTAAGCGCGAGCGAAGTGAGGATAGAACGTCGGAGCACGGGACCACGCCTCCACTGCACAAGTGCGCGTTTTTGTGGTTTTGCGTATTCAAACAAAAAACGCATATGGAACTGATGAAATACGTGACGTTATAATGAGAGCAAGAGAAAGGTACAAAGTGCCACACTGTCAGCTACGCCGACTTGCTTGTGATATTTTGGTAAAATGGAAAAGTTGTTTTACTCAATCCAAAGCTCCAACAGCTCAGGTAACACTACCCGCCAAGGAGGCCAATAGCTTCCCCGCGGGAACATCCAGAGCCAACAAAACGCACAATAAAATGTAACTTTTCTTCTCGTTCCAAGTGGATCATCATGTTTCCCAATTGAAATGGATGGCAAAATGTTGGTTATGCTCAGAAGCTAGGGTTTTTCAGCTGTCCCGCGTGAGCTTTTTAAGTTGCATCCTTCAAATTGGCTGGACACCGTGGAACCCCATCCGCGTGTTATTCATGCAAGCAAACCAGGGTCTCTCATCAACGTAACGCGTGCAATGACGGCCTCCTTGAGCAATTTGAATAAATGGCTAGAGGTCTTCTTTCCACTCATGGTCCGGCTTAATGTTTGACGTTATGCTTAGCGGCTAACGATATGCTCTGGTCTGATTAAACAATGTGGCAGCCTCCGGGTGCCTAATGCGAAAACCCTATTGTTTACCGCCATTTGTGGTGCATGGCTTTTCTATAGTTGCACGTGACCTGAATGCCTCTAGGGCGACGGCAAGTAGTTTGCCAACGAAAACCCAACCTGTGAGCATAGGTAACGTAAAACTTTTGCCAATATTTGCACTCCTTTCCCAGTTATTTAGATACCGTGATCACACTTTATATGCTGGAGACATACGAAGGTACACGAATCGTTGGATGTTATTGAGTGATTGCATTACGATGATTACTGTGAATAAACTTCCTTGAGTTGCGAGGCCAAAGGCCTGCGTAACCGTCTGAGCGTGCAGAGCGTACCAGATACAAATTTGTACACAGAGGCGAAATTCTCGCACATCTTGAATAAGCGACTGCATTATAGTACGCGTAAACTTTCAAAAGCTGTTTAAGTTGCAGAAATACCGGCAATATTTGTCAGTTTTAGGCGAATCATATTTTCCGGCAAGTCGAGGTTTAATATTTCATTACTTACGAAAAACACCTACACAAAGTAGTCGCGAAAAACGCATTGAGCATCCCGTTAACACCACGCGAGCACAAAATTGAAGGAAATGACTTTTATTCGAAGGATGCTGATGGGCATACTTTCCTGCACAGCCTCAATATCTGCTGTGTGTTGTCATGCGACCTTGACTATCAGTGCGGTCAAACAAACGAATTGGATCGTTGTGCGCTGCGTTCCTAGCTTTGTTGCACACATAATTGGGCTTCCCTTGGCATCTGTGTATAGCATATATTAGCTATCAGGGGTAGTAATTTCTCAGCGTTCAACAATCTTCACGTGATGCTGATTTGCGGAATTCCCTTGAGTGGCCAATGTCGAGCGAAGTGATATGGAGACCGTCCGTATGTGATTGGCCACTTAACTTGCACCAAACCGGCCTTCACGGCAAGGTGCGTAATGCGTGCCAGCCATCTCGGGTGACCTCGCGCTCGTTGGACGTAAGCGGCAACCTGGCCAGTCTCCGTTTTTAGCTCCTCCGCGGATCGGCTAAGACCGAAAAACCTCAGCAGACCGTAAAGCGGGGCTGGGTTTCGCACCATCGAGTCATTCGACTGATATTGGTTGGGTGATCATGCACTCCAAATTGTATGGTGTGATCCATCAAATGGGACCCAGGTGTCGGATGAAAGGTCGGTTAAACCCAGAAAACGTGTGCCGAAGATGGCAACCAGAACGCTGATGATTATGAAGACCTATGCAAACTGTCTGTGAGGTCCATGACTAATGCTGGGAACACGTAGAGCAAGCCATGCTATGCAATTTTGGCTGCCCAGATGTGGGATTCTGGCAATGCCAAGATGACGCACAGACTCCTGCTCCTGGAGCGACCAGAATGTTGCTCGATGAAGTTCTGTTTCTAACAGAAAGAGAAACACACCGGGATCCACCGGCCACGGAGGCCTTACAAGTGGGCCGTTCTTTCATGTTCCTTGGAGCGAAGTGGCCACCGCGCGAGCTTGACGACGCTGCAGGCATTGCCAAAGGCTGTATGATACTAACAGGCGCTGTTTGGATTTGGATTGTCCCGCCACTTCCTTAAGTATTATTTCGACGCGATTGCCCGTGGCGGTTTGTAATCCACGCTTTCACAAATGTGCAATAGATGATAGCAAGTATCGACAGTAGGTCGGACCTTAGGGAGGCCAAACTGCTCTCTACCGAGTGGCACACAACGGCATTTTTTGAGGTCTAGCCCGACTCTGTCGGAAGTTACAGTAAGCTGCCATGCCCATCAAACGAACCGTCCTTGGTGCGTTCTTTCATTGCGTGGTCGGAGTAGGACGCGGCTCTCACCTATATCCCAAACTTGTAGGGACTCCCACAGTTATGCAGAAAGTTTCTGGAGCCAGAGGTTTCATAAAGTTTCGCTGTTGAAACGGTCTTTTGCTGCGCCTTGCGGGACGCAATACGATCTCCGTGTTTTGCAGCTGCTTTCGCTACTGTGGGTTGTGGCTGCTTGCCGCATTAAGACATTTACATTGGGAGGCAGGAAGGCGTGTGCCTTAGATCCGATGAACCTATAAATAAGTTTGCGGTCCATTTACCGAGCCACAACACCGGGCCAAACAAAACGCGAGGAGCAAACCAGCAGACACTGAATGATAAATCCATAACACCGCTTTTGAAAACGTAAAATGGGGGTGGTTTAACAGACAGTAGAGAGAAAATTCTAGGCTCACTCTGCGGGCATCCTTAATTGTGGCACAACTGCGGTCGGACACCTGCCTATCCTCTCTCTTCTAGCATCGACACATGCGTCCTCGGATTTAGCATTTCCATTTTTCCCTTCTGTAGCCCCGGTTTTGCACTGACATGTGGCTCCCTCGAAGCACACCATTCCTTCTGGTCACAGGATCAAATGCTTGCCAGGTGACCACATATTTTGGTAGCCACTGAACCAACCGGGCAACGCGGCATAATCAGCCGCTGTCTTTCTGGTGGATAACCCAACCACTGGAGTGGCAAACATTGCTGTTGCTCCCGAATCACCAGAGTTGTTGCCAGCGCCACCAAGCCCCTCATAATAAAACTCTAGACCAGCTAAGTAACGAGGTTAACAAACTGGGTTAACCGGGTTAATTAAATTAATAGACTATAAAGTTTGCCAGCATGAAGCCACGAAAAATCAGAAAAACTGAACAAAAAAATCTTGCTAGTAACAAACAGATTCACTTACACATAGATTCAGTCTACTCTACCGTTTTAGGCACTTCCGCATAAATTAGGGTTCCCCTGTGTGAAATAAATCAAATGCCGACACACAGGTGTGGACGGAAGATTATATGGGACCTTACTTTGAGACCCACTATCATGCAGGCTCATAAAAAACTAAAATACCGGGGGAACAATGTTTAGTGAGGCAACCATACGTCATTATATAACTCGCCGGTGAATGTTGAGGGCCATAATTGAGCAAAAATGATTGACAACAAGGCCCACTAGTTCTGCGCACAAAGATGTTTTCGGGTAACTTTTTGGTATGGGTCTGGCCCTGGTTAAACGATTAGGAAATATCCTCCGGCTTTTTGGACTAAGAGTCTGCACGATGGACTACGTCACAAGTGATCGGTAGTTCATGTGAGGCTTCTATGTGATGTCACCCGAGGCAACAAAGAGCGCTAATAAAAAGCAAGGCAATAAGAGAACAAAAAGAAAAGAGAAACACCATTGAAAAAACTCATGGATATGAAATAGAAGGAACATTGACAAAATTTGGGTTGGCTCCAACTATTGTTTTAAATACGTCTCTCACGTGAGACTTGGAACTTCACCATATAAAGTAGGCTCTAGACAAACCAAATTTACTCGCTTTACGAAGGTAGATTAGCTTCGCTGTTCACCTTTTAGCCCAGAATCGACGGGCGGAACCACAAAATAAAACTGTCCACCTCAACGACATGCACATTCTTTTGATAAAACCCACTCTCTTTGAGCATTGTGAGCGCATGGAAGATCTTTCCTCGAATTCTCACGATTGCTAGTCTTAAAATATGTATAGGGACCCTAAATGATGCCTATTTTTTGTGACCGTCCTAGTCGTGACGTCCCATGTCCCATCATTTCTCTGGATTGGCGGGCAAGTTCTGAGGGCAAATGGAAGGTGGGCCCACCAAACGGACAGCATAAGCACAAAACCGTTGGAATAAGATGGCGAACCATCCAAAGACACTAAAAAACATGTGAGCTTTATAAACTTGCAAATGCTGCAGCAATATTCGTATCGCCCGCCGAGGAATGTCAAAAAGCGTCATTGCTCATCGAGAAGCAGGCTGTTGATAGTGAAATCCCCTTGCTAATTTGCTTTAATTTGTTACATACGACACAGTCCACCCGTTTTTCTGTTTCTTGAATACACTTGTTTACTTAGATTCAGTCGACTCAATCACTGAGGAAGTTGCGCGACTAATGAAATCAGCTTCAGTTTGGTTTTTTCTCCGATTGTTTCCTTTCGATCATCTCAACCTTTCATACCTGGTGATCTTATAATGACCTGCTAACTTCACGGAGAATACTACCGTGAGTACTCTCATTCAGTTGGATATAATGACTGACATTCGTCGGAAGACTACTTATGTTTCACGAACTGCGGACGGCAGACAAGCACATAATTTCAACTCATTCTTCCAGTCGTCGCAGAAAAAGACGTTCAGCGCAGATCCTGAAAGTGGTATGCGACTTGTTGGTCCAATGTTTGAACTCACTGCCTGTGTGGAAATGAAGGGAGGGTGAGTGCTTATGGATGATTTTTTCGGTTACGTCTGTAGTTCTGGCCCTTCCCAATTTTTTGGCAATTCCTGTTGGCCAACATAGGTGGGGTTGACCGTGTAGCACTCGCTGGGGACCCGCCTGCTCGCGTTATTTTTGGTGTCAAATGAACTTTGCTGGAGCCAAATGGCCGTGTGTACGAGCCAACTGTAAGGGCAGTCTATAGTTGTGGGACTTCGCCTATTCGATCCAAGGAACTTATCATCTTCAGACGTTTAGTCGCCGGTATCTGGGTAGCATAGCAAGAGCTAGCAGGCCGCAGCGAGTTCTTGAGGTGATGCATAACGGGACGCTTGATAACAAACCCGAAGTAGGTTAAACTAGCCTTGTCGAAGTGGTTATGGCATGTGTTACGTATACCCCACCACGCTCCACCGATGGAAGCGCTGTCTTCTGTTTCAAGCGATTATTGACGCAAGGTTTCCGGGGGACAGGCCATGACATGACGGCAGATTGCTACTGGATCCTCCCACCTAGCTGGGGTCCACGTGATTTTGCTTGCAGTTGGTTGGGAACTCTGCAGGATATTCCACTCAGCCGATCCCAGTGGTACACATGCGCCATTTCCCAGGCTGGTTGGTAAAGAGACCGTTCCAGACAGCTGGGGTGAGTCGATAATGGTACGCATTTTCCAAAAGGGCGCTCGCAGTGAATGTGATAAACGTAGAGGTTTTAGTGTGACTCCTGTTGTAACAAGGCTTCTGGCTTTACTGATTGTCCGGCGGTACGCGACTCCTTGACGCATGAGCATCAAGCTGGATTTCGACCGAGTAGAGGCTGCGCCGACCACATCTTCACACTCCGTCAGGTGTTAGAGCAGCGCCATATGTACAGACGACTCACAATCTTGATAGTCCTTGACTCCGAGGGTGCGTTCGATTCTGTCGACCGGTCGGTGCTGTTAACCACATTTGCTAATGAGACGTTTGGAATGTGTCCGAGAACGAATTAGAACAGAGTCCGGGTTATCGAGGATGAACAGTGTTTTACTTGTCTAAGAACAGGCGTGGATGAGCTGAAATATACAAAGGTTGAATACGAGTATATAGGGTAAGTATAATAATAAGCACACAAAAATCATGACATTCACCCCGGCCTTGTTTGAATGGACACATATGTGCTGACGTAGATAGGGGATGGTGTACTGAGTCAGGCTTCTCTGTTTCTCAAACTGTAAGGATCAACGCGTCGCTGTTCTAGAATTTCAGGACAACTCGGTTGGTCTTCGGAGGATGGTACCGAAGAGGGTTCAGATGCTTGAGAGCTACTGGACTGACGTCCGGTTGTTTCAGTCATCTGGGAGTTCGGTGTCCCCATTTGATTCAGGTAGATTGAGAACGTCGTCAGTTGTATTCTGAACCGCTGGGGCTAGATGATGGACGGACACGGTTTTGACTCTTCCGTCTCGATGAGCAATGTGCGCGTTTTGTGTGAGTTGCAGTTCAGAAGGTGCACTTCTACTAGCGGTTGATACTTGGATGACCTATCACCTCGCTGCAGCAGAACTGGACCAAGGGTGGTCAACCAAGATGGCAACGACATTCCAAATGTTCAGCTACCTGCATATTGAAACAAACGTTCGTGTGGAGTACATTTAGAGGCCGTACACAACAGTGATCGCAGGCTGTGTAGAGCATCAGGGAGTACCGATTCTCAATGGAAAGGCGGAAGATTGTGAGATTTCAACGCTAAGCTTGTTGTTTTCCTGAGGGTGCCATTGAAACGCTCAACTTGACCGTTACACTGGATTATAAACCGATGTATGACTCATAGCAACACCTTTCTCCAGAAGAAAGCTATTGATCTGAGACGACATAGACGATGAGCCTCTGTCGGAATGGATATAGGCTGGCATTCCGAACAAACAGTATGCGAGACAGTCAATCATATTTGCTGAGGTTATATCCGCACACGCAAATGCAAATGGGAATTTGGAGAACTCGTCAGTTATCGTAAGTAGCAGTTGCGTGTGTTAGCTGGCAGAGGGCCTTTGTACGACATCGAAGCATCGGCGATGTCATGCTGTCGATGATGATGACAGGGGGCCTTTAAAATCCAAACTCATGCGCTCAAAAGGTTGTGTTGTTTTAATGAGTACCAGAGGATTTCCAAAATCTTCCGTTCGGCACACACTTTGCGGAAAGAAATAACGCGCTTGACATCGTCGACGGAACATGAGAGTTTCTTGCAACGCACAAAATGAAACATATGAGTTATGCCTGGATGGCAGAGGGAGTTATGGAGCTCTCCAAGTTGGTTGTTGCTCCCCATGGAAGCACATATGTTGCGTGACAATGTCGGTGACATGACTGTCCTTGCCAGGTCGGTATATGACATCATACTTGTACTTGGACAACTCAATCCTCCAGCGTTGTATTTTGTCGTTTTTCACTTTACCCTTCTGTCCACCGCCGTACATGAATGTGACTGAACGCTGATCGGTGATCAGTTTGAGTAGATAGTGCCGCCACTTAACAGTCCTGTATTTACGCAGCTACCTACCCTCCCCAAATCATCGGTGCCCACCCTCTCCTTTGTTGTTAAACATCGTCTTCGAAATAATGAGGCGGACGCTGAAAGGTCTTCAAAACCTGTGTTCAAACTGTTGCTGGTGAGAACCTTGCCGATCTGGAGTACGCAGACGACGTCACTTGTCGCACAGAGAAGCGTATCGCTGGGTCTCGAGTGCCGCATGTATCCGGTTACAATAAGGGTTGAACTGTTGTATGGTTGCATTTGTGTGCAGACGATGTGAGCCGTCTTCAGGTTTTTTTATCACCAAAGCCTCCAGCGTTGCTTGTGTCGGATGGTGTCAACGCATTCGTAATGAGCTAATTAGAAAACAAGTAGTTTGTGCTGTGGATGCTTAAGTCGTGTAGAACATCCAGCACCATCAGCTGCGTAACTGGGCCATGTGATATATATGCCGAAACAGTCTACCGAGATGAGTGTTTCCCGTGCCTGCTTCAGAGTGGCGCAAACCGCGAGGTGGATGTGTGACTTGGCAAAAGTGTGTGAAAGAGATGACGAGGAGTTTGGATGTTGCTGGTGCTGTCCGCCTTCCAGGATGGGGCCCCGGTGACCCGCCGTATGCTTAGATGGAGACATTGCAAGAAATGGCGTTTGATCAACGTCATCGGCGTTCGTGCTACTAGTTTCCAGAATGTCTGATTGGGCACCTGGGGGTTTAGGCACATCGCAATGCTTGCGATAGGTCAGCAGCAGGTCCCCTCAATCACCCACTCTTCACTCTGAGGCTCTAAATATAATTAGCTAAACTTTGTGGTTGTGAGGCGTTGGAGCATGAGCGTCAACACTCATGTTGCTGTCACTGATGATGATGACTACCTAGCCAACGTTCGCCTGTCGTTTTGAGCTGGCTGTATGTCGGTTTAGGGTCGTCAAGGACTCTAGGTCGATCCCGCTAATGCCGCCTCCGACATGATGTTCAGGTATGTTTACTGCTGTTCAATAGCGTAGGCACCGTATTCTTGATCTTCCTTAAGAGCTGGCGTATTGATGATAACGCTGATAATGATGTTTGTAGTCCTTTGGAAGCAATGGCGCCTGTGTGGCACAAAGATGGAGTCTAGCTTTCTTTTAATGACTCTCAGTGTCCAGTCCACTTACGCAGTATGGGATCAGGAAGCACCTCAGATGCGATGGTTTTTTAATATCCGGTCCAAAGGTTTGGTCCGGAGAGGCATTCCGTTATGAAGGAATGTCATGTTCGTTCCAATACTTTCTGTCGGGTGGGCCACGATGTTACCTCACCTTAAAGAAGGACGAGATACTGTCCGGTTCATTCTGACGTATTCTCACTTCAAAGCAAGAATGTTCCACCTTTATTTAGGTCCATATGTCATTGCATGAATGGGACTGCACAATTACAAGTGATCGTCCTACATCGGCCGTTACGTGATTTCATCAGCCGGGCCTATTTGCTTCATACGGCTGGGCGGGTAAGCGAAAACACGCTACTACTGACCTTTCCTCTTTCACACATTCCTTCACCCGTTGCCAGGGGCATCTTCGTAGACCCACTCTTAGGGGCGGACAGATCTGTTCGCCCCCCCATTGCCGTTAGCCGAATAAAGCTACGGTTAACTCATCCACGACGGCCGTAGACACTTGGGAATCATTCTCCAAACCCGGACGCTCAGTTCTTCTCCCAGTCTTTAACGTTGGCAGTCTGAAACAAGACGGACAACAAATTACTCTTGTATATACGTTGGACTGGATGGGGACCCCGGGACTCAACTCACCAATGGTTAATGACACTGGCGGAAATGGCCCAAATGCGCATTCAGTGGCGCTGGCGCATCAAAACTACCGCCTCCAATGCGTAGCTGCCAGGTTCCCGAACTAACTAAAAATGCCATCGCCTATAACGCTTGGCTGTATGTCCCACACTGCCAATTTCCGGTGATCGAAACCAATGTACGTGTGGTACACGGTTTAAAGCTGATAAGTTGAATTGACGTTGGACTGGTTTTCTATTTGTGTGTTATCTTTCTGAAATGGGGACTCAAGACCCAAGTAAGGTTGTTGAACTGACCGCCCAGTTGGTTTCCCTCGCTTCCGGTTACGCACCTCGTGATCCGGAAGCCGCTGCGGCTGATTCTGCGGGGGTTGGTGTCGTTTCAAGCCACAGACCTGAAGGGTCTCTGGTTGAATGTTCGCCCATTGCTAATCGCCTCTGAGCAGTTCGTTTGGCGAAGTTTGTGTGAGTATCCCATAAACACGCTAATACTCTCTGCCTGTTCGTCGTATCTGCTTACGTCCCAGGAAACTGTAGCTCTCATACTCCCAAAGACCGTTTTCATGGTGCTTTGAGTGTCTTGTTGCGGTGGGCAAAGAGCTCAGATATTGTCATGGTCTCCGGGGATATGAATACGAAGCGGGATTCACCCAGCCTCTGCATCTCGACGGCTCTTGTCCAGGCTTGGGTAACCTGGCGGTATCTGAGCCCTCGTGCTTCCTTCGAGTGGTATGGTAGCTACACATCCAAAGGATGTTACTCCTGAACGGTTCTAAATGGATTTTACGCCCCAACAACGCTTCCGGGGGTGAGTTTTTCTTTGGCGCATTTGGGTTAGCTTAACAAGAAGGTTTCATTAAGATCTGCTGACGTTCCCTCCCCTTCAAGTTTTTGAACTACTCTTCTGAAACTGAGTGTTCGACTGGGCTGTTTGATTGAGGATAGAATGGTGGCGATCTAACGTGGTGAATGCTATTTAGCTTGCAAAACAAGGCAAATTCCACCGAAGCAAACGCACTGCCGTTATCTGAAATCAATGTTTCTGGCGTACCGAAGCGACTGAAGATGCGAGTGAGCTGCAAGGTTGTTGCGCGAGAAGTGATGTGATCCATCATGATAATTTTCGGTCGTTTACTGTAAGCGTCAACCGGGATAAAATAATGCTGAGTTTTGATTGGTTCTTCAAAATCAATATGTAGACCCGACCAAACGTCAGTTCGTGCAGGCCACGAAGATAAGTCGGTCTTCCGCGGCAATTTTGCAGAACACTGACATTTTGAACAGGACTGCGCAAGTTCTGGCTGTTTCTTCATACTCGGCCAGTATACATAATTTCGCCTCAAGGCTTTCATGTGGTCGATGCCTGGGTGTCAAAATGAAACTGCTTTAGTACTCGTACTTTCAGTTTGGCTGGTATTATAACACGTTCACCAAAGAGAAGGCAACTATCTCCTTCAGATAGAGAAAATCATCGATGGAATAAGGACTAATGTCACGTGTTACGGACGATGGTCAGCGTGTTCGGTGATAGTGTAATACTTGTTGGAACACGAGAGCACATCTGGTTTCGTCACGGACCGTCGAAGTAACTGGAAGGATTCGAATGGATGCAGCGAGTATGCTGTGAAATTCCGGTTCGATAGAAATGGAAGCCATGACTGTCTTATGCTGGCTGTCATTATGGGTCCATCAGTCTTGATAAGGCGTCTGCCTGGCCAATGGTATCCGTAGACTGGTATTTGATTGGAAAAATCGTAACCAAGTAGAATGGTCGCCCAGCGCTGGACACGATTTGCCCTGTATACCGGAACGCCTTTCTTCGAACCGAAAATGCTGATAAGCGGCTTGTGATCAGTGAAGAGTGTGAAATGGCGACGTAAATCATTTCGTGGAACATCTTGACGGCAAATACGATTGCAAGTGCTTTTTTTCTGTTTGACTGTAATTGCATTCGGCTGGTGTCAAAGATCAGGCTGCATGGACGATTGCCTTTTTAGTTCCATCTGGAAATCGGCTGCTCCGCTTCCATGGTTGGATGCATCTGACAATAGAAGTGATTTAACTGTGTCGAAAACTGATTGACACCGAGGTGACCAATTCCAGGAAACATCCCCTTTTGAGAGATGGTTGAGAGCACCACGAACCCGTGGCATATCTGGTAGAAAAGTACTGCAATGGCTCACCAACCTGAGGAAAGATCGCAGCGAGGGCACATCCGTCGATGACGGCATTCTCTGAATTGCATCAGTTTTGTCAGAGTCAGGATGACGACCAGATTTATCTAAAGTATAACCTAAATATTTGATAGATGTAAGAAAAAGTGCACATTCTTCTGCTCTGAGATGAAATCGTATTCCTGGATTCGACCAAGGTTGTGCGATGGAGTTCTTCCTGATCAGAGGCTGCCAAATTGATATCATCCAATTACGCCACGACGCCTGTTGACCCACTAAGCGTGAAGTCCATTATCTGCTGGACTATGGCTGGCGCCGTCTTTAATCCGATTGAACCGAAAAAGACCGCGGTGCATGCTAGTGTTTAGAAGATCCTTGAAGTCATTTGCAACTTCTCTTTGTAAATAGGCATCAGCCAGATTGAGTTTAGCAAAGCAGGTGTCACCATTGAGTTTCGTAAACAGGTCCCCTGGAACCGGGAGAGGATACTGATGTGAACCGAGTGCAGGATTGAAGCCTGTGGAGTCATCAGCGTAAATCCTGACCTTCCCATTCGCCTTCTTGACCACAACAATGGGAGCAGTCCAGGAAAATAAAAAAATATCGTTCATCTGTAACACCCTTTCGGTGCCTAGCTGCCATGCCACCCGAAGGAAGCACGAGGGCTGGGATACTGTCAGGTTGCCCAAGCCTCGGCAGGGGAAGTCAAGAGGCAGAGGTCGGGTTCGAACCACGGACCTTCCGGTCAGTATATTCGCGCTCTAACCACTTGCGCCATCTCATCCCGAGCAGCCCAGGAATAGTAGTTGACAGCCTGGATAACACCTGAAGTCTGGAGACGATTGAAATCAGCGTCCATAGATGCAAGAGCCCCACAAGGTACATGGCGTTTTGGTGTAAAAACATTTCTTATTAGGCTTCAAATGAAGTGGCTTGGGCTTTTGAACAATGCCCAAGACCATCTTGAAAAACATTGGAAAATTTTAATTGGACTGTGCGTGTAAGTTGTTGTCATCAAAGTTGTTGGGAAATGCATGTATGTGTCAGACGCACGCTGTCACATACAGACTGTAGAGGGATATAAAAAAGATTTAGCTGATCTATCCAATCAAGACCGAGAAAATTCAGACCTGAACAATCCCTGAGGTAGCAAATGTCTTTAAATCGCACATTGTTGAAAGGCACATCACTGGTGAGTTCACCAGTAAGCGGTAAGTCATTACCGGAAGCAGACTGTGCACAATAGTTGGTATCAGCAAATAATGGCCTTCCAATTGCATTCCAAGTGGAACGTGAAATCACTGATGTCTGAGGCTGTATCAAGCTGAAGACAGACAGGATGATTATTCACAGAAAGGGTGATAAACCTCCTGCGGGATGCGAAACCCACTTTAACTGATACGACCGATATCGCTTCCGTTGTGATGTAGAAGCCATTTTAAATGAGCGCTTTCGGTGGTTAATCGGCTTGGTTCTCTGTGGGAAACAAAATCATTCCGTATAACTACGACGGAGGCGCGTCTGGCATTGGTGTTTTACGAGCGGGCCAAAGTGGACGGAATGTCAGTCACCACAAGACCAACACGGTTTAGAAGGCTTATTGTGTTGGTGATTGAGGTTGCACTGAAACGCCTTATCACTATTTTCGGAAACATGGTGCACTATGTCGTATGAGCCAGATGATGCTTTGCCGATCATTGTGCTGTTCTGATCCAGTTGAATGAGGGCTTGAGATAACCCAGTGGTTAAGGCGCCAACTTACGGACCGGAAGGTTCGTGGTTCGAACCCGATCTCAGCATCTCAACTGCCCCTGTCTAGGCTTAGGAAACCTGGCAGTATCCCAGCCCTCGTGCCTCCTTCCGTTGGGATGGCAGTTAGGCACCAAAAGGGTGGATGGGGAACAGTGAGCTCCCGTAAGGTTATCTTTGAGTTTCGTTGAAGTTGGTGCAGTAATCTGGTCCGAATGTTTGTATGACGATAGGACTGAATGCCAGATATAAATATAAGACATTTAAATTGATTTTTGTCCATATCGCTGAGCTTGAAACGTTCGCATTCCCGATGGACAATTGTAAAATCGACAAAGTCATCGTCCTTCATAACCGCTTTGGCATTCGTATCGGATGTTTGCGTGAGGGTCTGGATAGTGTTGTCGAAGCTGAGATCACTGGGTTGTTTAAGAACCATGTAATTCGTGTAACGATTATGTTCACGTTTGCCAAGTTTCCGAAGTAACGGCTGTACCTTCCATCCTGCGGGGCGGAATCAACTTTTAATGTGTCCTGATGCCTTTTGAACCAAGAGTCGAAAGTTCGATCTGCCTCGGAGTGAATCCACTGATAGAAGGCTGCGGATAGTGTCTGATAGAGTCTGCAAATGAAATTGATGGCTGATTTCTGGAGTCTGAACACTTAGATTTGTTGGTCAGCGCTTCTATGAGTTTCAGTTGTGTGAGTTCAAATTGCTTTTTTCCGCTGCATTTGCGCGTGCTGAAACTTCTGCTAGTGTTTCAAATTCACCTGAAGTTAGTCAGCTGAAATTGACATGGTGGGAGGCCCGTCGCCAGTGCTCTAACTGTGTGGTAGCTGGGTGATTTAGGAGATTGATCGAACTTATTCTATCGCGTTGAATAGTCTAAGTACTTCAGTGGGAAATCCCGAGGAAAAAGACAAAATGATCAGATGAATATTGGCTATACTGAGCATGAGAAGGCTGCTGCGACTCAGTTGGCTACAACAGGAAGAAAATGAAATTTTTAGTGAAATATTACAAAAGACCGATTTGTTTGTTAAGACCTGACCGTCCTAACATGCCTTGTTCCATTTCTGTGTTAAGGGTTTATTGAAATAAATTGACATGATTGTATGGCAGTGAAGCTTCAGTGTTCTCATCTGGTGTTGCTGTCAATGATGATGATGGTGACTTAAGTAACTAGGCCAGCGACACGGTCATTGTGGATACTTTTTTGTGGCACTTGTTGCGTTTCTGAATCTTGCTTACGGTAATTGTGCTAGGTGCTGCCGACTACGAACCTCACTCGGTCCAGTGGCTGCTACAACAGTTTGCGCCGACTTTGGTATAACCCTCGGTTCCTGAGCTAAGGTTTCTTCACTCCTAAACAGCTACCTCAGTGCTGTTCTATTGCTTTCGTATGAGCCTAAGCTGATAAATACAAGCACTCGCATGTGAAGGCCATCCCATAGGGATCTTTTCTCCGTCCCCTAATTTCTCTTGAAGTCGGTGGCACTCTTCCTGCAATTACTGCCTTCAGACCGCGGTAGGTGCCTTTCTAACACTTTACGTCGTGAATGCTGAGTACGACCAATTCTATTTCCACTGCCAATTACCGTTTTTCATTCCAGCCATATTGGGCAGGCATATTCAATAACGATACTTGTGCGATCGAATAGCTTAGCTCGTTGACTTGCTTGCTACTACTACCGAGGTCCCACTTATCCATTTCTTAAGGTCCTGTTTGCCCCTAAATATGGCTTTACAAATCATATTGATGGTCCCTCAAGGGTCATAGTGTTTCAGTTATTTTCCCCATGCAAATTTTGTGGTATCTAAACGAACCGTACTGTCTCTAGGGAGGAGGATTTCGACGCTGTTTATCCAGAATCTTCTCTTTCCTACGGACCAACTGTCTGTTCTTTCGGTCTCAAGTACAACGACCACAATTATGGTTTACCCTCAGGACTGACGCCTCCATCCATGGCCCCTCATCTAATGGACTCACATACTCCAAAAAGTAGGACTCTGTCCGATGTTGCTCAGGAGGATACTTGCTCTCGTGCCATGTTCATAGATGATAACGTAAAGGAGCCCTCCCTCACTGATCAGATGGGTGACTCCAATTCCGCTTCCGTCTTAACGAGACCAACATCTTCAGGTGTCACAGCAACAACCACGCAGTCGGCAGCAGTCAATAACCTTACCCCGAAGACTGAGTCTAGACAGTGTGTATCTGGATCCTGGGAAATTGCGGACCTGGACCGCAAGAATTCGGGGCCCCCCGATGAAACCTCAGGAGTTTTACATTCCAGGTTCAAAATGTTTGGTGCTTTCGAACATATGGAGATGCGATACGAGCCGGAGCTCAAGGCAAGTGATTACCTTTCTGTCTTTTCTCCAGTATGTTTTTGTCTTTTAATTAGCCGTTCCTCAGTCGATTCGTACGTTTTGTTATGCATTGAGCCAAAAAGGTGTTTAATCGAGCAAACTAATCCACATCTGCTCTAAACTTGCTGTATCCATGATCATATAATACTTCGTCCAGTTACCACGAAATTCCATGGGGCACATTTGACGAGTCATAATACGACATGCGAACATAAAGATAATCTCTCATCACACTGAAGAAGTACAAAAGTTGTATAGACGTAAGTCACTACTCGTAAACGAGGTTTATTTGGATTCCAGGTGAGTCTCCCGTCAAAACCTAATTGGTTTGCCGGAGTGTATTAGTCGAAGTACCAAAGATGTTTAATGTATTTCGCAAAATAAGCTTCTCTGTTGACGTTTTTAGTGGACTACCAAGTCGTTTTTAGTAATTGTTGAGCCATTCTACTGACTAATCTCCACCTGGGTATACCAAATCATGCCGATGGAAGGCTTTGTAGCGATAACGTCCGGGAAACCGAGCCTACTGTTCGAGATGTACACATCATCATCATCATCATCGCCAGCATGACATCAGTGTTCGCCACCGGTGCCTCGCTGCCGTACAACCGTGATTTTTTCGAAAGCCTTATTGTGAAGAACAGACTGGTCAATCGAGTCGAATGCGCCTTTGAAATCCAGGAATACTAGAATTGTGGGTCGCTTATACGTATGGCTTTGTTCTATCACCTGACGAAGTGTGAAGATTTGGTGAACGCAACCCCTACCAGGCCGGGATCACGCTTGCTGCTCTCGGGTCAGTGTTTCACGAGCCACCGTAAGGCGACAAAGCACAAGTGACGCCAACAGTCTGGTTACGACCGGGGTCAAGCTGATCCCCGTGTGTTTGCCACACTCACTACGAGCCCCTTTTTTCGAAAATGGGCACTATCACCGACCCTCCCAGTTGCCTGGGACGGACTGCTTTTCCCAAATGCAAGCAAACAGATCTGACAAGCGCTGGCTGAGGACTGTATCCCTATCTTTGAACAATGCCGGTGGGAGGTCATCTGGACCAGAGTGTCGGTGGCGCTTGAGAGAACATATGCAGTCGTAAACCTCCGAGGCCGTAGGCGGTTCCACGTTCACCGTCCAGGGTTCCACGTCAACTATGGGCTCCAGATGGGTGGCAGCTGGTTGTCACCACAGTTGCTGTTCGAAGTATTCAGCCCACCGGTCGAGGCGTTCTTTTTTATTCAAGATGGTCACTCGTTTCCGATCTATGATGGTTTCGCTCACAGGTGGTTTCCGGGGACCGGTCGCACGGATCAACTGAAATAATCTTCGGGCATTGCCGGCTTCCATTTCCTTGGCTTTCTGTGTCCACCACACTTCACGGTCGGCTTGCACGCTCGCCTTCACTTGGCGTCTGATAATTCGTCGCATCAAGTTATGTTCGGGGCCGGCTGGAACATTTCTCCGAGATTTAAGCAGTGCCACCGTTCGGTCTGATATCCAGTGCTTGAGTGAGCTTGAAAATTCAAAGTAATGTAACTTACGCAGAGCTCCTTACAAGACCATCAACCCCGCTTTCACGTTGAATCGATTCATGATAGCTTACGT
>SJOL01006718.1:70493-116830 GCA_004794785.1 Opisthorchis felineus
GTATATATATATATATATATATATATATATATATATCCAGTTGAACTCTTGTTGTTATCTTTTACAAGTTTAATTTCCCGGTTTTTCTTGAAGTTTTTGGTATGTGAATGGGTGTTTTTTCATTCACACAGGTCATTGAGGTCCCCGAGGAACTCGCTGTTTCACCCTCGCAGCTAAGTGATTTGGATAGCGATTCTGACGATGGTTATTCTACTCAGAAGGTAATTTAATTACACATTCGATTTGTAATTTTTTTCGCTCACTTTTTTCTTAAACTTTTTTGTTAATGTAAAGTGAGTTTTACTTTCTGTTTCCTCCTGTGTTTCAAAAGATGCGTTTCAGTCTCAGCTTTCATAAGAAGCAAAAGTTTCTCCTTTTTTTCAAAGCGCTGTTTTTAGTCACTTTAATTTATCAGAAAAACGGATGGACTTTACTCACAGCTCTCACCATGCTTATATGACCACTAGCAATTCGGCGGAGTTTGCACTGTTTAGCAAAGTTTTTTCGAACTACTGGTAGTTCATCTATGGTCTTTCAAGGGTAAGAAGTAGGTATAATATTAGGATATTTTGCGACCTTATTGATGAAACAATAAGACAGAAGCCAGTAGTCGTCTTCTGGGCGCCCATGAGAGATCCAGCAGGTTGGGTTTTCCGTGCTCAACGCGTCACTTTGCACAGCTTATCCTCGTACCCAAAGATCGCCATAGGGTTTTACGATTAGCAAACCACCCTTACTGGTGACTGCTGCCTCAAGCCTGCATTCTGCTGTCGGTCGTGGTCCTATACATGGTTGTTTTTAGCATGTGCGCACACATACACATAAGTCTAATGGTTTACCCGTATGAAGTATTCAAGTATAATTTTGGGGGATAGTGCGATTTCGATTGTACAGGGCGCTCCCCATCATTATTGGTCTCGTTACATATTGATCGCTTTATTTTTGTTGATTAACTCCTGTCCCATTGGATTCTTAACTGATAGTCATAAGGTAACTGCTACTTTACTCCTGAGGTTGTAATGTTGGGTCGTGTCTTAACGCACTGCACACTATAGTCACTGGTTGATTTTGAATTTCATGCTGCTGCTGAAGACAGCTTATGCTGAGAGGCTGGAAAGCGCTGCATAACTTTTCAATCCTTGCTGGGAATCAACATTGCTTGTCTGTTTTTCACCTCAAGTCACGTATCAAAGTTGTCTAGCTTCCACAGGTATCTCTCTTTCAGATAAGTGCACGCATTCCGACCACTCGTGCACTCGTGATCGATGGAAATCTATGCAATGGCTCGAGCTGGCCAACACTTCGTTGTACTTGTGGTCTTGTCCACATCCGGGCAAAACTTATCCGGTGTCCTGTTTGCAGGTACGTTTTCACTACTCTCCCAGTCTCGTTTGATTGTTTCATTGTACTCTTCCTACCTGGTCTGGTTGGGTTTATCGAAGGCCGTTTGTTGTTCTACATGTGTCCAGTATTTCTTGTAACTTTAAGCAACATGCAAGCTTCTGACCTGTAGAAGGTTTTTTAAGGTGAAGAAAATTTTATTCAACACCGAATTTTAGTGAAAGGGGCTGAGTTCAAGAAAAGTCGATAGACTAAGGATATCATGTGGAAATGCGATTCGACCTTATCACATGTGATAAGACTACTTTGCCAAATAGATATTTCTCCCCAAAGCAGCTAATTCCCAGGTTGTGTGGTAATTGTTGTGTAGTAGACCAAACCTGATGTGCTTTGAACCTGATTGAATTTTATTGCTCACCGGTTAGAATGGGAGTAATCTAATTACTGGTGTTTTGTGTAATATTTAATAGCGTATTTTGCTTTTTTGTTCGTGTTGCCTGTTCATAGCACCTACCAGCACGTCCAGTGTATGGAGAACTACTACAGCACGTCGCTGCCCTACTTGTGCGAAGGCTATGTCTGTTCGCATTGTGCAACAGAATCCTGCAATTCCATTGAGGGCAATCAGAATTACACTCTTCAACCTGGCGCCAGTGCACAGTTGCATAGAACCGATCAACCAGAGCTGGCTACGGACTCTGTTAGTGCTAACAGTCGAATCGACACGACGACCACGGCATTCCCCGATAGTAGCAAGGATGTATTGCAACGCCTGACGATCAACGAAGGAACTGTCGGTTCCCAGTATGTAGAAATAACTGCGGACCGAGCCAAACAGTTGGGGCTTATTTCAGCAGCACCGAAGGCTGACAGACACTTCGTTTCGAAATCAAGCGTCGTCGGTGTTTCAACGAGTTCCGCTAAACTAAGCGCTGCCCATTTGCCGAGGGATCATGAACTCCGAGTGGGACCTACAGGAGTCGATTGGGATCGTCTGGTATGTATTGCTTGATGGTTGCTGAGTGTAGTAACTGACCGGTTGATCATCGTTTGTGCATATCCCTGAATGCGTCGTGCGTACTAGTTAAACGCACACTCCGTAGTCAGGCGCATAGTATGTCTGGTTTGCCCTCTTGCATGGAACAACTGACGTAAGTAAGTGCACTCAAAATGCTTTTGTCCTCAAAGAACGGTATCTTCCTTCAAGAAGTAACTACTTTCTTGTCTCTCTTTCCTAGTCGAAATCTTATGGAGCCGCCACAGCTTTGGGGCACTTTCCGAGAGTATCACTAAAGCAATTAACATGATAAATCGTGCAAATTGTGGCTCATTTTCGATGTATTTTGTGCCCGATATTGTTAAGAAGCATTATATCAGCAGCTGTTGCCCATCATCCCTCCAAAATGAAGACATTTACATCAGCCTAGTACTGCTGCAGGGAACTGTTACAAGTAGGAAGGCAACTACTGTTTCACACATCAGGCGAATGTTCTTGACCCTGGCAACCTTTTGCATGCGAATTGACTTTGACCCATAAACATGGCCAGTTGACCATCGGATAGTCTGTCCCACAACCATCCGCAAAAATCTGGTAACCTGTGCGGAATTTTCAAGTGTCTGTTTTTCCTGCTGAAATCATGGTCGGATTCCGAAGAGTTCAGACACAAGGCCTTCCGATTTCATTGGGACTCAGTGGGTCACGTGACCCCTTGGCTTCAGGCTCTCCAATGCAAAGCAATACGTTCGCAGTCCAGTCTTAGACAGCTTGTGATTTTACTCGGAAGGTGCGCTTTGTTATAACCAACTACGTGTTTAGCAGAACAACATGACAGTGGTGGACAGTTTAACCAATTTAGCCAGTCACCAAACACTACAGAGGACCTGGTGATTATTTCATTGATTTTAATCGGATTTTATGGTAGAGTTACGATCGGTTCATTCCTCTGGCAGTTAAGCATCTATATTGTTGCACTAATTTTGCTGCTATTGGTGATGGTGTGGCTGGTGAGCTACGTTCGCCAGTGTTGAGCCTAACCTGGTGCAACCTCTTTCTGTTCTTGTCCAAGCTGTATTTTTTTAATTTTTAGAACGAATTGTCTCGCTCAAGCCGGCGGCCACATGGTGATACCAATGTAAATCTGCGGGTCCCTTCACCGCCTCGAACATCGAAGCGGAAGCAAGATTTGACCTCCACTTCGTGTAAGTGTTTTACTAGTCATGCTCCTACGTGGATCAAATACTTTAGCGGTATAACAAGCGGTTCCTGCTTGTCACGGAACCAACTGATGGTGAGCCGGTGTATGCCGTTCTTCTGCGCTACGATCACTGGAACATTCGTCCAAACGAGGAAAACAGGAATTCAGCTAAGACACTGGCGTATCGATTTCCATGTGCTAAGGGTGAAATAACACCAATCAGTTGACTACTAAGAAACCGTCGATAGATTTAGTTTTGCTTCCTCTGATTCTGACTTGTATTTTTATGAGATCGAACTGCGAATACAATCAGTCGCTCTTGTTCAAATGACAACGAAGGCCACTTTCTAATATATCATCACTGAATACATCTCCACGTTTCTTTTTTATTTTACAAAGTTTAACAAAATTATTGGCAGTAAAGATTTATATAGCAGCAGGACCAGAAAAAACAGTGCGGACGAAACTGGTCGTACATCTGGATTTTCGCTGCTTGAGGTTTTTTCTCCTTGAAAGTCAGAAACCAACGCAGGATACAACTGTGATTTTCTCACAATATTTGCCAAAGACCCTTTGAATCCTTCATGGGACAAATCTACTTTTTATTCCAGAAGTTTTTCTCAGTTAGCTATCCAGTGCGGTTTTGTTTCATTTCTTGACGCGTCCAGCCGTATCCACGCCAGATTCTAACCTCGAAAAAGGTGATGAAGTGAATTTTGGGTTTGATGACTGCTACTCGTTGCAACCCTTGTGGCGTTTGCTTCCAACATCATCATCGATAGCATGACATCAGTGTCGAACACTGATGCCTCGCTGCCGTATTGCTTCCAGCAGAATTCATTGCCTTTTCATTCTGATTTAACGTCATTGTAAGACGTAGCAACGTATGACTACTGCTGTCTTACGCTTATGTGTTTGTCGTTTGGCTGTGTTTTGCCCACCTATCAACCGTAACTGGACTGTCTACCTGTTAAAATGGCAACATGTGAAATGCAAGCGACACGTAATGTGGATCTGTGGAGCATATTCCAAAGCAGGAAGTGATTTTGCAGAATGTTGGTGGTTGTTGTCCACCAGCACTGACAGTGTCTCTTAACGGCAATGAGACGTTCGCAGACCATGAAACAAACTCGACGGACAGGTCAACAATGAAAATGAGTACTACCCTGGGGAGCTGGACCAGCATTTACATGTTTGAAGCGATAAGTTAATAGGCAGAATCTGTACGGTGCGTTTCAACACTTCTAACCTCAACGCACTTCCACTGACAACTCACTGATGATTTCACCTCGACTGGTGATGAAACGTTTGCAGCCAAATTAGCCAGCTCAGCGAACAAACCAATGGCCATCAAGGACCGTTATTGAAAAGGTGCCCTTGTACAAATATCGGTTCCCACTTATTACTGGACGGCGAGGCGAAGGATGGGTGAGGGTACGCATTTGTTGCACCCGAATGGCACCGGTACCTCTGAGGAGTTCCTTGTGGCATAGGTGAGATGTTAGTCTAAAGACCAGTGTCTATGTGTATCAAGCCTCTGTCCTGGTGTACTGTTTTACGGATGCGTGATCTGGCCATTGTGTGTGCGATAATGTATTGAACCTGAGAAGAACATCATAAACGAGAGATTCAGCTGGGTTCCTGGTGGGTGTCCCGTGAAAACCAAATTGGTATGCAAATGCATATATAAGTCAAAAGTCTGGAGGTGTCCTGTTGCAGGTACCGGAAGATCGTAACGAAACAAAATGGGTCGATCGGGTGTCCATTAGAGCCGTCCTTTACACTGTTCCGTTATATCAACTGGCCGCAATCCGTCAGCTTCGACGCCAATGGTTCACACGTACCCTGCGCATTGGGTGGCGGGATTGCGAAGAGGTTATCAATCCAGGACTGTCGCTGTTGATCTTGTCTCGGAGGGGGTACATTCGAAGACCAGATTCTCTGGCTTTAAATCGGACGTCAATCATCTTGACCTTCAGTCCATCTATGATGTCCGACATTGGGAATAGGGTTGGGGTCATCATCTGTGCATATCGTCGGGCATGGATAGCCAAAACACTTACTATTCATGTGGTTATGGGTCGGTCACAATGAACTGCTAAACTAAAATGACCACTTTTAGTGAACGCTGAATAAGCACCACCCAAAAAGACTGAATAATAGAGTGTGAACTACGAATCGGGACCCGGAGTATGATTCCGCATCACAGAGTTAGACAGTTCGAGCGACGCCGTTCGCTCATTGCCGTACGGAACTCAGGTGTTCATAAATTTATTGGTCTTAGATGTTTGCCACAACGGTTGTTGCCTAGTTTATCTCAAGCACTGCAGTCAAGGCCGAATCCTCTAATAATTTATTTCCAAACATTAGAAGATATTAATAAGTCCTGCAATAAATCGATAAAATCCCGCATAGCTATCTAACTTATCTCCCCAAATCACCCGCGAACGAGCGGTGGCAGCTATAACCACTGTACGGCAAGTACGTGGTTTTTACAGCTGATGATGGTGCTAATGAAACTCGCTTGAAGTGAATAACCAAAGCTCTTTCGGCGTACTACATCGTGTTGCTTGCCGGTTTTTTGCGTGAGCTGACTAATTGTTCGGTATCTAGTATCCATCCTCAGAAGTGCTGGAGCAGTCATTACTAATTGCTTTGAGGTTATGAGCTTACTATCTGGAAATTAAGCCTTTTCAATTAATCCCTGGTTTCTCTGTTGCTCTTCCTAGACCCGGGCGGCTTGTGAATATTTAATCATTCTTAGCTCTGCAGCTTTACGCTGATAGGACGACACGGGATGAGTTGGTTTACCCTGTATTTTGACGTTACGTAAAGTTTAGGAAATAAAAGTTGCGGAATTTCTATATCAGTTAAGGATGCGCCCTTTAAGTATTAAGTATCTGACTAAAGGTACCTGATTAGAATGTACTTCAAATGACATTTCACACAGTCCCATTAACTTGGTCCACTCTAACCTTCGAGTTTCTTGAACCACTTGCTTGTTGCCTTTTGTATTTCATTGTTTCAACGTCCTGTTCTGCTCTTGGACGACAGTCATCGAAGTGAGGACAACGGCGGTGACATGTTAACCGGCTACTGTGTCGGAATACTTTGTTATAGGTGGTCTCGGATTGTCTGAGTTTTGAAAAAAATTGACCCAGATAGTCACTGTTTTTAAATTGCGTACATCTCAAACTCAGTTGTCCTGTTGGGGGAATTCAGTTCGTTTACTTCAATCGGTGGCATGGCTCTAGATGCTTTTCATTACCAGCTGCCTAGCTGGTGTCTCTCTGGTGAGACAGTCTGATAGTATACACTTTGTGTGCTTCTTAACTGTCTGCAAGAACACGCCTCATATTTTGACCAAACCGCTCTGAAATAGTGATTCAACTTCAACGATCACCTGGGTTTGTTAGCATGGTATAGATTTCTTAAACAATCTCCCACGGGTCAGGTAGACACAATTTACTCAAGAGCAGAGGCTGATCCTTGTGCATCGCAGAGGTGCATTTTCTGTTGTGATAACTGCTATCCTTTCCGTCATTTTGATCAATATCTTCATACCTTGTAGAAGGATTCGTGATAGACAGAGATGTTGCGAAGTGATGGTACAGGGTTTCCTTGGTGGTTTGTTAGCCCTGTGGAAGGTAATCGTCGCCCAGCGTCTTCAGTGCAAATGTGTGCTCCATACTAGTTTCAGCTAACTGATTCTGTGACATGATTTTGACCGTTTCTCAGATAATGACAACGAGGCTAGCGTTCCGGATTCGACGGTCGAGCGGCTAGTAGTTTCTGCTCCAGGTGACGAATCGCCTTCAGCCAGCGTCACTCCAATTACCACTCCATGCTCCACTCCCTACAAATCCTGTACGTCAGGAACCCCATCAACACCCAATCAGACATTAACCCCAGTTTCAGATCATAACAGTTCTGGACTGGATAGTCCGCTACGTCGAGTTCGGTGTGATAAACGAAAGCAACGACCTGGGTAAGATTTTTTTTATTGTATAGCTCGTTATTTCGAAAAAAGCTTCTCTTTTGGGAAGGATTTAGCTTTTTGGCGATTGGTCGCGGTATCCTCACCCACCGGTTGTAAAACTTGACCTAGAAGGTAGCAGCCCGAAGCATGAAGTCCTCTGGGCGGGCTTGCAGGTGCGCTAAAACTCCCTAGTAGCTCAACTTTGAACCGTGGCAATGCCACTGGTCTTCGGTGGAAATAAGTTGTTTCAAACACCATCGGCTGATAGTTCTAAATCATAGTTCTTCAAGTTCTCTACGTGAACTACTTACAACTCATCTCCATTCACGACACCAAATGCCAACCGATAAGTTATCTAGCAGAGTAGGAGTACGCAAGCGTCTGGTATTTTTGGGCTCTTTGGGTATGGCCAACTCTCACTGCACTCCATAATTATCAAGCCCGATCAGAATGATGTTTTCGGAGACAGACATCTAGATGTTATCGTTCCGCTTAGATGTCTGGTTCATTCCTTTTATGCTGTTAAGGGTTGCATCTCTTTCTGTTTTCTAAACTTTACCACTTGTCAACTAGTTACCGAATACTGTGGGTGTTTCTTTTCCCTCTCGAATTTTGAGATGACTGTTTTAGTAGCTACTTGCTAATAGTTGTCCAACTATGACTGTCTCGAAGGAAGTACAAAGGTACCTGGTTACCGAACTCCGGATAGGAGAAATCAGGAAGCCAGGGTTAGATGTGAACCATGAATTTTCCGGTCAGTACTTTTTCACCTTAATCACCATAGCGTTCCGTTTCAACAACTGCGCTCCTATATCATGTTCACCCATGTCGACCTCTTTATGAGTGACTCACGCGAACACATCTACAACACCCTAACGAAAGCCAACAAACAGTTTTTTAGTCAACTTTCACTCATTCATAATCGGCAGACCAATGGAACTCTGGGGTGGCAGGTACGTGCAGGTAGTTGAATTTCTTACTATAATGCCGATTACTGGTTTACATCGCCTGTTATTGGTGTCAAATACCCTGTTTCTCATTTCGCCATGTTATCCTCGTTTTTCGTAGCCGTATCCTCTTCCCAGATGGCACGAGTCCTAACAAACTCAAACTGAACGCTCGGGTCAATCCCTTGGGGGCAGTTTGGGCCAAAGACTATCAGGAAGCGGAAACCAATACTTACTCTGCAGCCATGGTGGACTATCTAGAGCAACGGTTGTACGTTCGTCACAGCTTTTGTCATATATTTTCATCAATTAGTTACGCACTTTCTGTTCGGCGTGCCGTCCAACTTGGTATCTCGAACAGTAGAAATTCTAGCGAAATACACTCATTTGCAAACAAATTTGGTTTTGCGAGAGACTCACCTGGAACCCAGCTGAATCTCTCGTTTGTGATGTTTCCGGGCTACTGAATGTGCTGCACCAGGCCGCCTCATGTTCCAGTTGCTACGATATTTGAGATATCGCGATACATGTATATTCGTAATGCACTACTCATTTGCAAACAAATTTGGTTTTGCGAGAGACTCACCTGGAACCCAGCTGAATCTCTCGTTTGTGATGTTTCCAGCAACCTTATGAGTAGTGCATTACGAGTAGAAATTCTAGTTTATTTAGTTGGCTATCATGAAGCTCAACTTTTGGAATCTTCTTGCGGCGTCCAACGGCTTCCTGCCTGAATTTGGTATTGACCACGTGTGTACATTAGCTCCGAAACCCTTCATTACTTCCTATCAACTCTTATGTAGAAATAAGAAGACTGGATTTTATTCTCATCAGTCTACCGTTTGGCTGTAAATGTCTGCTGTTTTCCTTCGCGTTACTCTGATCATCGACCCATAATAAACAGCACTGAAGTACTGGGACGTCGACGGTTTGTACCCAATGTCATAGACCGACTGGTTTACTTGGGTGTTGCTCGTATCTTTCGGTAATCCTGGGTCTCACTGTTCACGCGATACTTTGTATGCATCGGCCACACCAGGCTGCACTACAAACCAGAATAATCACGACAGTGGAAATAAAAATTCCTATTTCTACATTGAAATGAATGTCCTTAACTCGGATTCGATCGGTGGATGCTTGTTTGTGTGCTTGACTGGACATCACTCTGCAACACAGTGGGACGCCGATGTTGCTATCTCGACTAGTAACGAGACATCTAAAACTAAGTTACCCAGTTCACCGGACAAGCCAGCCGACGTATTATTTCTCTTTTAAACTCTAAGATTTTCAAAATCTCCCTCTTATGGATAAAGCTTTAAATCTTGATAAGTTTGCCAACATGCCTCGTGACGCGCAGCCCGGGATCACTGAAACTGCATGATATCTCACCACCCAACAGTAAATGTGAACAACTTGCTTTTAAATTTCAACGTGTTTATTGCACAATGTCTACAAAATAAGTCAGTGATTCTAGCGAAATACGCTCATTCGCATATCCATTTGGTTTTCACGGGAGACCCAACTGAATCACTCGTTTATGATGTTCTTCTGATGTGTCCCAAGAAGGGTAAAACCGGTCGTGGGCTGTCGAAGAGTTTTCATCAATTAAAGGTAGTATGTTATGTGTATACAAGTCAATGATTCCTTCACTGTCATATGAATTTTTCCAATCACTGGGAAGAAATTTGCCCTCACTGCAGACATCATTTTAGCTGGTGCTTTTCATGTTCTCTGCTAGGTCGGCTAACCTCGAACGTAATAATCGAATTCCTCCAAGCTTCATGAATCGCAGTTCCCTCTGCCGCGTCGTCCTCTTCGATCACGATAACAAGGTCAGTTTCAGCACAGTTGACTTGGCCTTTATTGTCCTCAATATGGTTGTTAGCATGATACCGACGATTTTTCTCATGATGTTGAAGTGACGCATAAAATGGGTGGTGGTCTTGATTTTTCCCTCGTTATTCGAAGTTTGGTCACAGACAAACTTCCTGATATTCATTCTCGAGGCCGTGGATCGCCGTCATTGTACATACACTCTTCATGAGTGGTTATGCTGTCTTCTCTGCCGTTGTTAGTCGAATTCTGTTTGTCACTTTGACCGGTGAACACAAATTCAACCTATTAATCAATTGCGATGTAATCTTTCAGAGTTTTGTTCATGCTAATCCAGATGTGTCCCCTACAGAAGAATCGCCAGCCGCTTCCCTCGTATAGTTAAAAAACCGGCTTTCCCGTCGGCAATAATCACGTAGACTTAGTTCTCAACAGTTCATTCAGTTCACCTGCCTGCTGATACCAGAGACTGGTTTCGCCCACCCCGTTAGTCCAATGGAGGAGTCACAAGTCGATAGAGCGTTAGGTCATTGCCAACAGGCTTACTACATGCATTCCAAAACACATTAATTCACCTACCTCGGTTATTTGAACTTCCTCATTGACGTATGCGATAAAGTGAAAACAACTTTTCGTTTGACGAAATTACGAAATATGGCTTTTGTGGTTACAACCCTTTATTTTTCTCTTTTCCTCACAGGGCCTAGAAGCCTCAGTTCGACTGTCCGTGAATGATGTCATAACGGAGGTCCGTGGTGAATTTATGATGTTGGAGGAATACGAGCACCACTTTGATCCCATATCTGAGTATGTTTCATGAGCCACTGTTACTCCATAGTCCTTAGCTACTGGTCGTCCTAGGTTGTACACCGGTTTTAGCCGCCGCAGTTTCCCTCATCATTACACTCTACTTCGTGCGTTCATGTTCCGTTGACTCTTGATGAGGGCGACTCGTTTTGTTTGAGCTAACTTGCGATTTCTCACTAAGTTCATGCTGGTTGTGTTTAATCTCGCTTAGGACTCCCGCTTTCCTGACGTGAGTTATTTTGCTCTCATCCGGCGGTTAGCTGCAGTCAGATCTCAGACTGCCTAAATATTTTATCTCGCAATTGATCTTAGTCGTGGTTTTTGTTGCCTCCAAACTATCTGCTCTTGTGTTGTACTCTCTATACTGTTTTGGCTGACCTGTTTTGCATTCACCTCTCGTTTTTTACTTCCTGCTACGAATTATTCGAAGGCCCTTGGCTAATACGTTTTTATTTGTCTTCCAGTTACAACCGCTATGTAATGTTCTATCAAGGATTCGGTGACCGGACAATCGTCTTGGAAGCAACCCGATACGGAAACAGCGCCAGATTTGTACGCCGTTCATGTATCCCCAATTGCCGAGTAGGTTCTCATGAGAATTTGTAGGATGATATTTTCCTGCATTTTTTTCCAGTTTGGATAGTTAAGATTGTATCTGTCTCCGTAGGGTGATGGCGTACTAATGCAAACAGTTCAATTTCGTTTTTTGACGCCTCCGTACGCTCCTGTCATATTTGGAGATTCTAAATGTTCTCAGCGCGCATCGTCACGGATAGAAGACAAACATGGATGCGATAAACACTGTGCATCGCCAGCCGCTTGCCCGATTTTGAGGGCAAGACTATCTAGGACGGGGTTTTACTTTTTATCTCTCCACCATTCCCATTTCGCAACGCCCGCGTATCCAAGTTTTTTTCTGTGAGCGATGGGTTTAGGTTTGTAGCTTTATTTACTCCGACTGTCTCCTGCCTGGTTGTGTGTCGGCTGCTTATGCACGGCGGCCGGTGGTAAGACTTTCATGGACGGCGATCCAACGCTGCTTTCAGTAACAGATTGGGACTACGGTTGGAAGGTTTGGAACCGTTACGGCGACTTTTCGGCTTTGTGGTTCCCCCTGTCTGAACATTTCCTGTTGGTGTCGTTTGATTTATCCCCTTCTAGTTGGATCATACCGTCGTGCAGGGCAAATTCCAACTTCTAATACGAGCATCAATGGAGCTTGTGCCCGGCACCGAGTTAACCATTCCCTTTGACTTGGACTATCGGGCTTGTCGTTATCCCTTGGAGTGTGCTTGTGCTCGTTCACGATGCCCAGTACTCAAATGGTGTCGTAAATTGGTGCGCCACAAGGTTGTGCCAAACTTGGACTATAGCAAGTACATCGAATCCCAACTGAGAGTGTAAGTCCTGTTGTTACTTCTGGTTGCTCACCTGCCTATTTTTTCAACCTATATTCCGTTTAAAATGGACTTGGTGTCACCTTACTGCTTATCTAGTTGTTTGCGCCTGGTACTTGTCTTTCAGTTTTTTAGTCTCCGTATCTTCTGAAGACCCGTAACAACTAAGCTAAATAAAAAATGATTGTACAGCGAGTTGCCCACGCTATTTGTTGTCCATGTCATAAAACAGATATTTGTTTCTTGTGTCACTTGTGTCACTTCTTATCACTTGCAACAAATTTGTCGGCAGGCAAGTAGCCGTAACTTTTCGTGATCAGGGAAGATCTGACGGGCCCATAGCCCCCGATCCTTTGGTTTGTAAATGTTTGGAAGCAAAGTGTGGTCATTTTCGTAACACTCAGCCTATCACGAAATTCGGCCACTGCTGAGGTCAACAGTTGAGGTTTAACCAGAGTGACCTATCGTGCTACATACCGCTGATGAGTCCCAGTCTAATCGGAACAGATCATGGATTGTGTTTTTTGGATCGTCCACACTTCCTCTTTGCAACAGACCGGAATCTCTTGTCATTATGAGTTGAGCTCGACCGAACACAGTGGTGTCTTCCGCATCGCTTATTTGTATTATCCGGCTGGTCAGTGCTACGAGACGCGTTTCTCTCCGTCCCATATTTTTCCTGTACGTTTGAAAGTGTTTTGATGCAGAACTGCAGTTTATGGTATTACCTTTCGTTTTCATCACCTACAGACTTTCGAAACCGCTTTCCCAAGAGAGTCCGAACAGCAGAACCGCATCGTTCGAGCATAGCGGCCTCACTGGTTCCCCGTTGTTGCGGTCTACCGTGGGCAGTTCCATGTCTTCCTTCTCTAATTTGAGCACTTCCCCAACCCCATCGACTCGACTGCGAAAAGAGCTTTCGGACACAAATAGCCCTTTGGAAGATGACCCCACAAAGCCTAGTGGCTATCAGCCACTCCGAGCTTCGGGATCCTGTGATGATTATACCACCGTTGTTGATGAAAATGAGGTCCCTCACTGTTCCAGGGTTGTGTTAGACAATGCTCTGAACCAGGAGAATAGGCCGAATGTCTCCGCGTTGTTGTGCGAAGACGCGGATAAAATCGTAAGCACATTTTCCCGCTGTTTTCGCTTTCAGCCGTACCGTTTTGCATGGTTCATTCTCTGTAGGTAGATATATCAACCTTCACATGCGACGTCCATCCACGTGCATTCCTGTCTTCTGAAATGCCATGCAACCACCAAAATTTTACAGATACCTCATTCAAACGCAAAGTAAAAACACCACCCACAATGAAATTGTACAATAACAACATCAAAAGTATGTCATCAACAGAAAGCGTACCTTACAATGGTAAATAAGAAAAGATAACAGTTCACTTGTAACAGCCCTTCGGTGCCTCGCTACCAACCAACCGAAAAAACCACTTCGACACTAATTCGATTTCCCACGCAATGGTATCAGTGGCCTTTTCCTTTCCTTCGATGCACACCTCCTTCCAGCTATAAACAGTTAATGACAAGCACGCGGTTTTTCCAGCTGCTGCTGCTGCTGCTGCTGGTGATGGTGATGATTGCTTTCGTACGAGATGGTTTCAGTAGCCTTTTCATTGAGTCCTGAAGCGTTGGTTTGTTTTGTTTGTTTGGCCGCTCCTTATCTAGTCACTTGTTGTAGTAAAACCTCGCTAATCGTCATCCGCAAACCAGCCTGACCTTTTTGATTGAAGCAGAAGCGCACTCGAGTTGCTCATCTCGGTCGTAACCCGAGGGTTTTCGTTTGCGATATTTAATCATCGGCTGATCGCACTAGCTTGGCGTATTCGTGTTCTATTTGGGAATGTCGATGGACTGGGTTGTGTGTCGGCTGAACTTAGTGTGACATTTCATTGCTTTTTCTCTTCTTGATTCACATTGTTTCATATGACGTTTTTCCTATGCGATGACCTCGATAGAATTTCGCAACAGCCGGACTTAAGTGATTGATTTCCTTAGATGCTCGACTGACGCACCGTTATTTGCATGGCAGTTCACTGTCCGATTCCTTGTTGATCCGTTGGAGTAACAGGTCGTTACTCTGCAACCAGAAACAAGGTAGATGGAGTCCACGCTCTTCGGTGACTCGATTCGGCTCGAGTCATCTTCTGTGGCGGATACAGTTTGATTTTGTTGATTAGTGTAGAGGCGCATTGGAATGACAGTTCAAGTTTTGTAGCATTCCATAGCTTTAAATGCTCTTGACTCGCACTACGTCGATGACTGGTTATCCTACATAGGGCTTGATTACATTTTACCTGAGTCCTTTGACGTTGTCCCCTTTGAATGCCTCCTCGCCGTCTGTTCGATTACTGTATGGGTTCCATGCTCTTCGATGACTGGGTTCGAACGGAGTCGGCTGGACCTCAAAAGTCGGACATCGTTGACTGAAGTCTTCCCACATGATCTCTTTAGAATATTCTTGGATGCGTATTTATTGCAGTTGAACAGTTTGTGACATTTCATGGAATTCAGCCTTGTTTCGCATCGCGTAACCTGGCGGCCATCAACTGCAAATCAACCGTGGACTCAGTTCGATCTGAGCTAGCTCAACAACTCTCTACGGTAAACCAATACGGTACTGGTAGGGAGCATGTGGATGAAGCATGACAAAACGTGAAAGGGGCTATGCTAGCAGCGTTCAGCGCTGTCTGTTCGACTTCTCAGATACAATCAAATGATTACTGGATATCGTCGAGATCGCCAGTCCTGATTGATGTCAGGAAATCCGTAGCAGCAGGTAATGAGTACGATGGCACAGACAAATTCCTCAAACGCCAAATAGTGAAGAGCCTAAAGGAAGACCGAGAGCTCTGGTGGGCATCGAAAGCTCGGGAGATGGAGAAGGCTTTTGCCACCGGAAAGAGCCGTGCCCTATATCAACTGATACGATTGACTGGCCTTAGGAAAGCAACGGTCAGTGAGACGATAAGTGAAAAAGGCGGCTCATTGATTCACTCGCAAAATCGCCGACTGGAGAGATGGGCCGAACACTTCGAAAAACGGTTTAGCTGGCCTCCTGCAACACAACCTCTGGAGACACAGTGCATACGGGCGAATGCAATGTAAACCTTGATCGCCCGTCGGAAGAAGAAATAAAGTACGAGATACCCGTACTGAAACGTGAGAACGCACTAGGACCGGACTGTCTGTATTCAGCCCACTTCAAAGGAGGTGGAGAATCCCTGGTGACCTATCTAACAAAGCTCATTGGTGTGATATGGAGTGAAGAGTAAGTGCCTGCAGAATGGGGCGTGTCGACAGTTATTCCTATCTTCAAAAAGGGTACGCGGACGCTGTGTGAAAACCACCGTGGCATCGGCCTTGTAGCTGTGGCATCGAATGTGCTCTCTGGTCTTATCCTTCGAAGAGGATGCATCGACCACATTTTCACCCTCTGACCGATTCTGGAACAGCGACACTGCTTCCAGCGACCAACATTGGTTGTATTTCTTGACTTGAAAGCTGCCTTTGATTCTGTGGACCGTCAGGCACTATGACAGTATTTGTGGAGCAAAGGTGTCCCCCATAAATTCTTGACCCTCCTTAAGACGTTATACGCCAACTCTCGCGGCTTGGTCACGTGTTCCGTATGCCCGTCGACCGATTTCCTCGAAGGGCTTTTTTCGCACAACCACGCGAAGGGTGGAAACGAGCCAGGGGAGGTCGACAAATGACTTGGCAGCGAAGTGTGAAAGCCATTACCAGCAAATTCAGCTGCGCTGGTAATTGCCGTCTCCCTGGATGGGGAGACCCCGAGACGGGACACATCAATGATTAGATACACAATCAGATATGGTCCAGTCGCGCTCTCAATGGCGCTCGTGTATCCAAGCTATTGCCTACAATGCATAGCTCCCCTCCCAACTTTCCCAATGAAAGTCCACTGACAACCCTGTATTTACGCATCAATTTTATCAGCAACCACCTCCAATGCGCAGATATCCACCTCCAAATTATCGGTGAACGAAACTGTGGCATCTGTAACCACTGTAGGACAAGTACGCGGTTTTTCCAGCTGCTGCTGCTGCTGCTGCTGCTGCTGGTGATGGTGATGATTGCTTTCGTACGAGATGGTTTCAGTAGCCTTTTCATTGAGTCCTGAAGCGTTGGTTTGTTTTGTTTGTTTGGCCGCTCCTTATCTAGTCACTTGTTGTAGTAAAACCTCGCTAATCTTCTTCCGGGTGTGAGGATATTGTCAAGCTGGGTGCTTGTGTCGGTGCTAGCTGTACGGTTTTTTTTATTTGTGGGATTTCTTGGAGGTTTTGTTTGGTTCATTTTGCTAGGTTTGTTTGACTTTAACTGTTTTCATGATTGTTTCGCTTGGGGTTTCGTTGTTTGAATTTGATTTCCTAGGACACTGATATCCTTGAATCCGTTGACTATCGTGTGAATGTTGCATTTGGCGTGTGTGCAGGCTCCCGATAGCTAGTTGACAACGTCGGTATGAGTAAGGCTACTTAGCGCGATGTGTTTCTTTAGCGATACCGTTGGTCGTGCTCGGTGGTCGATTCAACAGTGGCATGGTTTCATTTTACGTAGATTTTGTGCTTCGCCTTTTTCTTTGTGTTGCGCATGAGCTTCGGCAGGTTTGTTGCTGCACTTAGGGATTTCTGGCTGGTCCCTGTCAATTTTTTTTTCGGTGTTCATTATTTCATATTTTTCGGTTCGGTTTACTGTCGCTGTCAGTCTTTATGTTGTTTTGTAGATACCAGTTATTGTTCACATAAAATCACTCAATTTGTGCTTTTCGTGGTTTTCGCGACAACACGTAACTGAAGCTCACGACCTAACTGCTGACTGTTTTATTTGTCGTTTAGTTTTGATTGCCTTTACTGTCTCGCGATGTGAGTACATAAATCGGCAAATGTGGGGAGTACGCGTAGCTTGCTCATTTAGCATCAGTTCGGGATGGAAATCTTTGTTTGGTAGTCATACCTTGCTTCTTGCAGCGTACTAGCACATGCATGATTCGCCGTTATCAAGCTCTGATCCTGTGTATTTCGTCAATTTCATTTCAAGACGGCTTCGAACGATGTGGCAACATTTTCTTGATCTGATGCAACGGGTCCCAGTGTTGCTCACGGGTTTAGTGGTCTATTTCCGATAGTCATTTGGTCTCAATTGCCATCCCGTATGCTATATGTTCAATAGGTAAATGCTGGTTTGTGTGGGCATCGAAGCGGTCCTTTGGGACATTATGTCGCGCTGTTATTTTCATTTAGGAGGCCCTGTCTGTAAGCTTTTGAGTTTACCTGAACTTCATCTTTTTCGTGGTGTCTTCCGGAACGGTTTTGTTTGCCGATTTTCGTAACCGATTGGTTTTGTTTCGTCGTTCGTTTCCGAAGGGTTTTTTCACTATTTTGAGCAAACAGACCACTGCGCAGACCATAACAGTTTAGGTCCATGTGCTTAATATTGTTACCGTCATTATTCCTGTCTTTTTCGAATGGCTTGCAGATTGGTTGAGTTATGCTGGGCTGACTATTTCGTGGTTGACAACAATTGTGCCCACTACTAGGAACTGGTAGATGGGACTACCAGGTCGTTTGGATGCGTGCGACGGCTCTGCTCGCATGTCAAAATGTTTCCGGTTCCACTATTTGACTGTCTTGTTACAGAATCTGCTTGTCCGTGGAGCCATGCAATTCTTATTCTCATTTTCTCTTGCTATCGTTATTTTTTAATGTCTTGTTCATTCGCTCTTGTGTTGTTTATACATTTGTTTCATCTACTAGAAAGTCACTTATCTCAATCGAACTCCTTTCTTTTGCCTAGACTTATTGTGATTACACTATACAGCCTCAATTTCATCGCATGCTACTTTCTCTTCGTTTCAGGTCTTCGCCACTCAGTCACCACCGACTGTAAATCGCAACAGCACTTGATCTATGTGTGATTTCCCTCACTCTTCTCCAACTCCTTTTCCTCTATTGGACCTATTCATGCACCCCCCCCCCCCCGATTACACTGATCGTCCTTTATTTAGTATTTTTTCTCAACCTCTCGTCATGCACACTCATCGGTTCTCATGCCTTTTGTGAACGACGCAGTTGTTGTATATTGCTACTTTTCAGACCGAATTTTGAAGTAGTTATTTTGATCAAGTCAACTTTACAGTGCACGCTTTTCCTACCACTCAAAGTCTTCTGGCCTCGTTACTGTGGATTTTCGAAAGAACAGCAAGTGATCGTCTAGTTGGTGTAGCATGTCCCGGTCAATTTTAAGCTCTGTGTGTGCGTGTATTGCTTTCAGACCATCCTATCTACTCGGGAGTATTTTTAGTTTCCTTCCTTTTCATGACAATGTTGTTAGGTTCCTGTAAGAATTATCGGTCAATGTTCACTTCCTCGGTAGGCTGAACCATTTCCAGTGTAGAGCCCGCTATCTAAAAAAAGAACACTGAAAAATGGTGTACTTGGGTTCTCAGACTTTTTATAATATCCTTCGCTTCTGTACTGCTCTTCAACTTTACATCTACCAGCGGAGCTACAACTGGCTGAAGTAGACAGCTGTAAAACTAACCCTCCGTTCCCCTATGGCCTCTGAATGCATCAAGTGAATGGCTTGGATCGAAAAAAATCAAGTTGTTCAGCTGTAGCACCCTTTCGGTGCCTAACTGCCATGCGAACGGAGGGAGGCATGGGGGATGGGATACTGCCAGGTTGCCCAAGCCTAAACAGGAGCAGTGGAGATGCGGAGGTTGGGTTCAAACCACGGATCTTCCGGTCCGTAAGCTGGTACCTTAACCACTGAGCTATCTCGAGCTTGGATCGTTGACTTGGGCGTGGATTCACCGATAAGGGGTAAAACTGGTTACCAAAAGAAGCACGTGAGAAATGGAGAAGGTCTTAAATTTGTTAGAAACGGGTACTCGAGTAATTCCGCAATCCAAATGGACGAAGTTTGGCCATCAGGTTTGCGAATTTCACATTTTTATATGGTGCCTACTGGCACAGAAGTGCCAGAACAGGTCAGCACACCGGCTTAAAGTCTACTCTGAAACCAATGTTTGTGCCTTACAACTTGGCAAATTTGAATATTTCGTCCTATTCTTGTCTAGTCATGGGCAAGATGTCCACAAGAGCTTTGTAGAGGACGTGTTCGTGGGTGTCCCTTATTGTGACTGTCTTGCGGGCTCAACGAGGTGTCATAACTCGTACGTAGTGAGCCAAGGTACAGAAGCTGACGACCAGTATGTGCGCTCACTGCGTTGATCACCCAGTAAATATGTCATTGCAGGAGTTCCCAACCGTGGACCGGATGCGAAACTTTATTACGGACTTCCTATAGTGCAAACCACTCCAGTGATCGATTTTGCCTGGCCTTAGCAATGGCACCTCTACATGGTATCTTCTAAGCAACCATCCCCTCAGTGGTTCTTTTTTCAGTTCATCCCGAGAAAATCTTGTTTGCTTCTATAATATGAGTTCTCAGCTCTCCGGTAGCTGGCTGTAGGATACACTTATCCGGCAGTGACTACGTATTGTTTTCTTAAAATAAGGTGGACGTGAATAAATTGACCACCCACAGGTTTATGACAATGTGACGTCCATCCTTCTCCGTAGTGACGGTTTCTTACGGTGTCCGTCAGCGGTCGCTGCAGAGGGGCTTTGCCGTATTCGTTTGACAGAGCGAATGTTCGTGTAAGGGGCATCGTATGAGATTCAGAACGGCGTGTGTGGCGTTGCATGCCCTTGTGATTAACCCTCCATTTAATATTATAAGCCGGAGGTGGTCACATCGTGAAAAAAAAGAATAAAAATCGTTCGGCTGTAACACCCTTTCGGTGCCTAGCTTCTATGGGATATTGTCAGGTTGCCCAAGCCCAGACAGGAAAAGTCGAGAAGCAGCGGTCGGGTTCGAACCACGGACCTTCCGGTCAGTAAATTCGCGCCCTAACCACTGAGCTATCTCGCTCAGTGTGAGCCGCCATCTACTGAGGTGTCCTGGATCTAACCAATCTGACTGCTAGTTACTCATCAAATCCTCTCCGAGAACTTGATCGAAACCGGGCCGTTGGTTTAGTAGCTGGCCAAATGTCTACACAGTTCATCTGGAGTGGATGATTTTGGAATTGACTATGTTACAGAGAGGTAGACGGCGTTACAATGGGGGTCCCTGTGGCCTGTACCGGCAGACATTTTTATGGGCCGTTTGGGACGATTTTTATCAAAATCGATCTAGTAACTTGTTAGTTACACTCTGGACGACGTTTCCGCTTGTGTACGAACCAAGTTTATGTTCAACAGTTTAACTTACTGAATAAAAATCTCATTTTAGGTTGAAACTGAAAATGAATAAGGTCCCGGAATGCTCCGCTAGGCCCGTAGCGTCTACAGTTGATCCACATGGTCTCGACATTGCACTCCAAAAGTTTTGCACCGATTCGTCGGATTACGACCTCTAATAGGGTGTGCCAGGATAGACCAGAATGTGCCTTCTGAAGGGCAATTTAGTCGAACATGGATGCCTACTTTCGTTTATTTAGTGTTACAAACCCAGAATAACCCGTGGTTTACACCGATCTCCGAAAATGTATAGTGACATGAACTTGAGAAACTGCTCTCCGGCCAACCAACAGCTTTTCATTGAAGGTGAATTCGGGTTTCGATTATCCAGTTATCAACGGCATCTTTTAGTCGATGCTGCAAGCAATGATCTACTTACCCCAAGTGCCGCGGAGCCAATCCGATAGTGGACCAACAGCGAGCAAACGGATATGAACATCCAGTGAAATATGCAAAGAGCGGTGCATGATGCTGTTTGTGTCGTACTAGGAACTCTGTTCCTCAGCTTTTTAGCATAGATTGGTTTCAGTTACGGGACGAAATCCATAAAAGTTCTCACACTACTAAGAATCCATATTTTTGCACTAATAAGCTGAGATTCCGATGGAACAATTTCCTTTTGATCGAGTTCGGGAACGGCAAAACGCTGTATCCTTAAAATCGTTCAGGACGTTGCTGTCCATCTTCTAGACCGTCTTGTGCATACAAAAACAGCTGGTCATGAAACTTAGGCCAGCTTGGTATTGGATATCGCAACCCCATTTCCTATATTCCTCTATTTAAAACTTGTTTTGTCCCACCCGATTTTGTTTATATTGGTTTTTCAGCTTTCTGTTACCTACCTCTTGCACTTGATATAGCCTTTTGAGATTCTTCAAATACGCCAACTCTGGTTAAATTGTATGTAAAATCACAGGAGTAACAGCCAAGATGTGATCGAAATGTCTCTGCGCAAGATATCTGTCCATTTTTTATCCGGATTTCTGATTTTTCCACTGCAGTCCATGGGGACTCAGACCTCCACAGAGCCTAATAGGATACACTTTCTCTTTACACAAAGGGTCGACGAACTTTTTAAGTTTCACAATGAGCATTCTCAGTATATTACCTGGCTATACTGTCAGACAGTCTATGTCATAACCCACCTCATTAGTAGCCTCTTTTTGGCTTTGATCATACGTTAGCACTGGATGCATTCTTAGCACCATCCGGTTGAAAACTACACAGCTGAAATGCCCGTTGAAGGTTATATAAAGGTAGGTTAGAATGAAACAACACGCAATAGCTCAGAACTTCCCATTCATCGTCTTCATTTCTTAGGAGTAGTCTTCATGCTAACTTCAAGTTTTTTCACTCTTCCTAATGAGCTGGACAACGGGATCTGACGTTTTCTCACTACTGTGCTAGTATGCCTGAATCACAAAATGCAAGATTATTTAATATCTGGAGTCAAAATGGAACGTGCTATCCCGTACCGTCTTGGCTGCTACCATAAAACGTTTAAACACAAACGAAGTTATATTGTCTCAACGCAGAAGGCATTTAAAACGCTTATTGGTTACCCTGGGACATGGAAACAGTCCAGTAGGAGAGTTCTATGAGAGAGGTATGTTGACAAACGCATGATGGCATCCCAAAATGTTCACACGTCTTTCGTTCAAACTGAGACTTATTTGCCGCGCTCAGAAAAATCGCTCACGTGGCGTCTCAGTGAGCACTTTCAGCTATTTACCCATTTCTCAAACCACATACCTGCTGACGTTTTGCGCAGCTGGTGGATTTCGTTTTGTGATCCTTAGTCTAACAGGCTATTGACGAATTCATTTGATATGGCTTGTGATGGATAGCCAGATTGTGCGAGTTGATCAGTGTTTTTCCAATCCTTGGTTAACAGCCCAAAAGTGTCAAGCAGAGAGTTACCTGATCGATTCCTTTACTCCCGGCTGCCGATCAGTGACCTTGTGTGACTAACATTTTCAGAACCCGGTCACATGTAAGTTTTCTATCTGAAGGTGATTCCCCCACCGTGTATACGGTCAACCGATACTTTCTCACGTCACATTTCGAATCGCCCCACGGAAGGTCCAAAGTTCTGAAGGACTCAACATATTGACGGACCTGAGGTAACACTGGAATTTTTACCTATGCCAGTTGTTTCTGATATTGTTTCCTCCGATGTTTTCCACTGTCCATAAAATAATGGTTGCGGAAAACCAGGTACGCTCAAGTCTGTCCTACGCCGCATCCCATGTGCCAAGCAAAAATGCGACTTTTAAGCATCTGCAACAGAACAGTTTGCACCCTTTCAGGAGCTTTGTAATGTAACTACGGAAATTCCCACCCGGATGGCTGAACTAGTTCACTTAAGATGAAAGCGCAGTTTTGTGCTAAGGAAAGTGATTTTCAATCTTCCCGAGTCACCTCTTCATATGATATCATATTTTACCGGCCAATGTCAGAATTTGAATGAAATTCGGTTAAGAAGGTCAACGCAAAATCCGCGGGAATACCAAAGAAATGGTAGATTACTTAAATTAACTCAATTAGGCGGCCATGAGGCTTGTCGTCTCTTTCCGGCGGCAGGACAACTTCCTTAAATTGACTGAAAGGTTGTTGATCAGTGAAAATATGTTTTACATCTTATCCAAAAACCGATTTGTGGGATTACGAAATATAGAGATTGCTGCAATATAGCACTCTTTCAAACTATTCAATACACCGGTCAGAAGACAATCGCTCACAGTAGCAAACAATTGACTCCGATTTTTGTGATCCCCAAAACTGATCTTGCTTATTGTTTTCCGTCTGCCTTAAAACTCAGCCAACTTGTTAATCTAGTCACTCGTCCTGAAGAAGCTTTTGTGTCAACAAAGAAACTTTGCCTCGCAATAAAGTCATATATTGTTAACCAATCCTTTCGAAACGACGACATCCCGACTGGTTCCACACTTTGCGCAACCAACAGCCAACTTCTCTATTTCATGCCAATCAGTTTTCAAGAGCATCAAAATAGTCTAACGGACAAGAGAGTAATCAAACACAACCGCTCTAGAAAAGTTTGGAAAATAATCGGTAGCGTGAACGTCTGTGACAAACCAACAACATTCCGTGCGATTGTGTCTGAATCAGCTCGCCGAATGTCTGAACAGTGTGTAATGGGGGAAAAGAGTTAGATCGAATAAATTTCCACTAATGCTACCTGCTATGGCGTTCATGTTGAGGTGGACGCATCTGCAATAGATCGATTGACCAGTGCGAGTAATTCGGAAAATTTAATAAGTCGATGATTCGAACAGTTTTATGCATTCAGACTGAATCAGCTCACTGTACTATTGGTCACTGTCTGAAGCTTAGTACCACAATTACCTGGTTTTTGCTAAGTGCTAATCAGATCTACCTCTCGTTAGCTGACTTCGTGTGTACAGACGATAGTGGTGCTACGAGAGTGTTTGTTGGCGGGGGTAGGAGGAGGTTAGTACTCAGTTTACAAAGCAGTCTTGCTCGTTTATGGAACTGAGTACATGTCTTGTTAACCCGGTGGCGGCGGATGCGCCCAACATCTGTTTTGACGTGGTCGGTGAATGCCGTTCGAATGAACCAAGGTCAACAAGATTACGCGAAAACAAGAGCTCAGTTTTTTCTGCGTTAGTGGTTTGACTGATCAGTCGGCAGAGGGGCGAATGTCATGGAATCACATGAAATCCGCTGCGGCCCGGTCAGTCCATCAGTTTTGCGTTCAGTGCTGTGATCTTTACTGTTGGACTTGGATTATCCTGTCCGATAAGTAAGCGTTTGACGATCACCAGATATAATCTAGAAAATCTGTCTCACCCAGAAGCCACTCAGAGTTCTGTGGTTTCTCCGATGAACGTATTTGTGAGGACCATTCGGAACGGCATTGCTAATAAGTATAGCCAAATTCAGTTTTCAGGATTTATGTCAGCCATGAGAAATGACGAAACAGTTGGAGATTTTTTAACTTTTTTGGTGAGTACATGTGCTAACACAATGTAGGTCTGATTATAGGTTCTCAGTAATAAAAAAGCTGTTCTGTTCATTGCGCTAGCCCTATTTATGGAGGTAGCACCACGGCTATGCACATTTATAAATGTTACTTATCCGTTTTCGTCGTCCACGCCGTAACAATGGTCAATACCAATTTTAGGAATGTTAACCGAATGGGGTGTACCGGATGGCTCTTGGTGACTGCCATGGGAAAAGTACAATGCGAAACTTGTACAGACGTTTCAGAACACGTGGACCAATTCCACCAGTCGTCTTACGTACCTAGCCCATCCTCTGGATGACATTCTGCGAGCCTGGGATCACACATTACTGTGCCTATGACCGATCCCTACCAGACTTACCCAACTCCTCAGACTTTCCACCGAAATGTAGCGGTACTATGTGGGCCACTGTATCAGTAGTAAACGTACCCTGTTCGTGTCAGTTGTATCTTACTTATTCGTGAGACGTGGCTTGTCTATATATTGCGTGATTCATTTTATATGACCGCGCGTTCCAAAGTAAATTGTTCGGTAGAATGGCTAATTAGAGAATTTCTCTAGTGATTATGAGTGAAATACGAGCCAATCAGTGATAATATCAGGCCTATCCTAATTAAACCAGCTGCTACGATAGATATGCCAACCACTTTGTTAGGTTTCGTTGCCCAAACATCATCAGTTTTTGAAATTTATCTGTAAGCCACCCAGCCTTATTAATTGACCAAATGGCCTAGCCATGGTTTACCCTGTTTGGGAGCACTTCGCCTGTTCCAGAGATCAGTTTTAGAGAAGCAGAATACCATGAGACAACGCGAAACTGATTATGCCATCAGCTTACTGGGTTCAACTCGCAGGTCAGGCAGGAGACTATTAGTTTTATTCTGAGATGCAAGGCATTAGGAGGTTGTTAGCCGTTTCAGGATCTGCCTGCCGCATCATATCAATGAAGCCCCAAGATAATCAATACGGTAAATTATTTTGCGCAAATTAGTGTGTGGAACAGCATGTGAGCACTTCAGCCCGTTTGAACCGGAGGTAAAAGAAGGTCATTCTTAAACCGGCGGTATTCATCATGCATAGATTATGGCTGCCAGGCAAGGAAGAGAGCAGTAGAAGCATGTGTGGTCTAACATCAAGGTCGGAGTTATGTGGCTAATAGGGGTGGAATACGACACAGTATGGTCAGAATTATGTTGATCTCATAATAAAAACTTCAACGACAGGCGGATGCTGAGCACGATGCTCTATGTGGAGGATAGCGTTCGATTTCAGTTTGATTTCTACGTTGCGCCGAGTATTGTGTTCTTGTAAACTTGGGACGTGTTCTGCAAAACATTTGTGGATTTATGAAGAACTGCGATGTATGCGTGATACAACACTTTAGGACAAGGTTACTTTAGGCAGCCATCGGTCGAAGTTGGGCCAAGCAAAGTTTGACTACATATAAAAATCTGCGACTTCTTAAGATGCGACATATGGCAGACTCGAGTGCCTCTTGAAGGTAGCCGACCCAAGGTCCTAAGCAGTGCATATACTGCGTACTTCGCCAGTAAATGGTATTCTTCGTTTATTCAGCCGGTAGGCTATTTATGATCAACCCAACTGTAGTCCCATTTTATGCAAATCCATTTTTGAGGGTTGTGAGTTCCAAAACGATACTTTGGTGTCTAAAATTTCTGGTTTCATGGTACAGCAAAGGATGAGCTACCTCAAAATCCTAGTGAACCTACATCGTGTCAGTCATTTCAACCAGCTATACTGTTCTCCACAAAGGCATCTTGTTTTCATTTGACGTTAAAAACGTAACACTTTCAGTACGTTCCTCTCTTTTGCTCGCCATAGTTAGGCATTTGATGGAAGGATAAAATAATTACAAGGCATTCACCGTGCTTTATCCACCACATACTGATCAGTTGCACATCTTGGTGAACAACCGCTCCCTGATCATGGCAGATCTGAAATGGCGCATAGCAGACATGGTATTAGGGGCGGTTAGCTATCCTGATTCGCTCGTCACGTGATGCTCATGCGCGCGCGCGCGTCAGTCCGTGACAGGACTTAGCATACGTGCAAAAGCTCAACAAGTCTTTGTCCTTTGAAACACATCCACATATAATTAATATGGAGAGTACACTGTGTGGCTAGTTGGCCTTTAAGCACACTACGCGGTTGTTCGTCCATTCAGGCTACCTAATACGATTCGGCTACTATAACCATTGATGAGGCGTTTCGTTTTCTCTACCACCCTATCCGTTTCTCTTCCATTTTTGCTTCAAATCTGAAGTCGGTAGTTTTATTTGACAGGTTTCCTGTCACATGCAACAGAGAAGAAACAGTCTCAACTCTGAAAGTTTCGATCCACAGTTAGGATTACGTTACGGTATGAGTATGAAAGTCTGGAGCATTTAATCCGGTCGAAGTGAGTGATTACACCAGACTGACGAAAGTTGTTGAGACCACTGGTGTGCGATTTACAGAATGCATCAAAAACAGTTCATATTAGTTATCCTTTCTAAAAGGATGTACCTGATGGGAGGTGCGTGATATTTGAAAATTCTCGTTTCTGATATCATATTTGAAAAGTTTGCTTTGCTCATATTTCGAAAAATAGCGTCACAAGGTAGCTTCATCACTCCGACGGCGCCCAGGAAGCACGCCCGAAACCGAGCTTAAAGTGGAACATCAAGTATTGCTGACTTTATGAATCATCATCGATATCACATCAGTGCTTCACACTGATACTTTGTTGCCATACAGCCATTAATTATTTGAAAGCCCTATTGTGAGGAAGAGTATAAAAGAGGATAGGGAAGGAACTTAGTGCTGGCCTGCCACAATTATTCCGAGCTGCCTACAACTATAAGCATTCATTCAGGCAACCTGGGTAGAAACTGATAACAAGAAGGCCATTGGCATCGATTAGCAGCCATAGCCTTCAACTTCTCCAACTATGCACAGTGGGAATCATGTATTCCCACTTTTCCCATTGTTCTTGGTCTGCCGGTGAAATTTGTTGATGTCCAGTTTTTCAATCTTGAAGTGAGGGGTCCAGCTACTTACATAGCGGCGAATCACATGTGAAGTCGAAACGGAGAGTAGCTCTCACAGGAGATACTGGCAATAAAGCAATAAGGTAGCACGGCGCTAGTCTGGCATACGGGAGGTTTGTGGTTCGAGTCCACCGTCTGGCGCGTAGTCTCCCTGTTGCATCCGTGTGAGCGAAAAATAGGAGTCTTACCGAGGCCTGTGCATTTGGGTGTGTAGAAATTCTGTACGAATTATGATGAAAGCATAGTGTGTTGCATCATTCCTCTGTAGAACCGTGGCCACCTAGCTTATCAGTGATTTTAAGCTACTGTCAACTTGTGAGCAGTGCACTGATTCGAAGCCGTACCAGGATCCCGGGACTTGTGTTCGGTATTCTTTTGGAGATACGTGAAACAATCGGATAGTCCTGCGAGCATGGAAGTTCAGTTGAAACAACAAAAAGCTCCATCTTGGAAAATCCCCTAAAATTTCATGTTTTTATGAGATAGTTTCCGGACATGGCCATCCCCTATGGATGGAACTAAAGCGATAAGTATAGTGCTGCTCCCCAAGAAAGCAATTTCGCAAGCAGTGTGCTTCCTTGGAGAGGACACAATCATCCAATCCCAGAACTATCTGCATTGCAAGATGTAATGTACCACTCCTCCCTCCCCCCGAGGGGTACATCCAAGAACAGCATGGCCTCCTCGTATTCACTGTATTCACACACCGACTTCTAATGAAGTTATTGGAGTCTGACTGCACGGGGAGCGACATACTGGACGTACGATTAGTCATGCCCCGCTGGGTAGTACACTCCAGTACATGACTGCATTTTTGACCTTAGACAGGATCCCCCTCCGTGAGATGACGGCCAGTGGTAAGCGGTAGTCACGTTTACTGACGTCCATCAAACCTTCCTGAACTACAGTGTCGTGAGATCGTAACGCCACTGCAGTACGTCTAAAATGATTAGGACGATGGTAACACATGTTTGTACATATTCAGACACCTATATTATTGATTAATTTCTTCACCGACAATTTGGACCTTTAGGCTCATTTTCTGCATCCTATGCCTCAATGAACCAGAAGCACTTTCTACTCATAAATAAAAAGCTGAGTGATCGAATTGAAAAACGACAAACAAACTGGCTCCATAGCTGCCGACTTTCACCCACGTACAATGCATGAGCGCACCTCTACCGAAAGCAAGAGGAATCAGAATGAATGCATCTGGGGACACCGTATTCGAGGTCTTTGAATAGGCTTTGAAAAAATGCACGAAAGGTGAGGATTGCTGCGTAAGGTATGAGAATAAATAACTGGTGTATGTCCGTTTAAATTTCAGGACGGTTTTGGCATAAGACCTCTTGCTGTCAACGTGAAAATTCTCCAGATTCGGAACGCAACAATGGCTGGAGGTTTGGTGCCCTTACCGAGACTGTGTGAAGCCTACGGAACGATAGTTGTTCACGATCTTGGCAAAATGGGCGTTTGTTTCAGGGTTACCCGCCCGAGGCGCCTCGTTCGCAGAGTATATATTACGCATGAATAAAGAAGTCAAAACGTCAAATAACTGAAGGGATGATGTGCACTGCAGCAGATTCGTCGGAGTTGATGGCGGAAAAATGCAAACAATCAAGGTGCCTCAAAACCCTCGACACGGATTAGACTGACGTGAAATACGAAGCAAACAGTGATAGAGATTTTCGTAAAACACACTTGGAACATGGCTTTGTAGCCTAAACAGTGATGGCGTAGATTAGAATAGAGATATTGTTATCTTGGTAGTGAACATGTGGCAGATCTAGTCGAATCAGTTCAATCTGCAGTTTGTGCGTCCTAATGACACATCCAAAATACACGTCGATGAGGGAATCATCCAGTCTACTATACGAGCATATAGAAGTGGCGTTTCAAGACTCATAGTGAACTAGTGAAGGCTAGTCTTATCTGTATGGGAGTGCCCAAAATGGGTCGTCATTATTTTTTCTCGTTGTGCTAATGTCACCAAATTTAACTCACTTTTTCGCCCAAAAGATTTTGGGAGAAGGCCCCACTTAACGTCGTAAGTAAATGCGCTGCCAGGCACAGCTTCCACATGGTGACAGTTAACAAAAATGACCTTCCACAGGGATACGGTATCTATGCGGAAATACTGCCTTTTGTCAGAAAATTTCAGGTTGAACGTATATCTTGGTTTCCACTGGGATTCCCAGGTTACGTCACAACAGGCGGTGTCATTTGAGTTGGTAACGTTGAAAATTTTCACTCAGCAGAGTCTGGATTGAAGGCAAGCTGGCACCAAATGCGACACAGGACAAAGCGGGCACCTACGCCGAATGAATTCGACAATTTCCACTCGTTCGTCTACTTCACCTCCTACTTGTGATAGGAATTATCCAATGAAGACCCAGTCAGCTACCGATAGCTGAAACTCTGATGCAAAGAAGCCAGACCCACTTCTCACTCAATCATGATGAATGCCAATTTTTTTATTTTTGGTAAACCAATAAAACCATACATACTTGCTTCTTCTACTAGTACCAAGTGCAGCAATGTGAACACCTTTTATAAGTAAAAAGTCAGAATTGTGCCCCTAAGAGAGTGCACCGCCATGGAGAGTGTGGCTCCCGCCGGTCTCGAAGACGCGTAATCTTCGGGGCGCGGAGAGTATTGTGGCTGAGCTCCCGCCTCACGCTATTTTCCACTTTTATTAGGAATGTTGGTGACTTTCTCACCTTTTCTATGAAGCATAATATCTGTTGCCATTACCCACCTATGGATCTTGCAGGTGGTAACAAGACGCCGCTCCAGAAAATGGCCTGGGTCAGATCTCGAGCTTATTGTCGATTTTTTTGTCAATATTTGTGGTGTCGTACCCGCTCATGGACGAGGAAAATGTATTTTGACAATCAAATGGAAAGAACTCAAAGCTATAGAGCACAAAAGTGGGTTGCTCCAACCCAGATTATAAGGTCACTCTAAAGAAATGAGGCAGTGGGCCTAAGCAGGATGATTAGAAGTAAGCAAGTCACAATTGAATATCGTTAGAGGGAAGCTTTCACAGGAATAATTTTGACCTTGTGGAAATATGCATGAAGATAATCTCGTTGCATTAGAAGTTTTACCGACTCCATCGGGTTTATGCTAACAAGTTTACATTCTGGTGATCGCTAAATTAAAACTCCCAGCGGTCTGTAAATTTTTGTTTCGAACCTCGAAGAGATTTACCCCCCCCCCCTTCCAAAGCACAGTTGCGAATATGCTGCGAATATCCATAAAATCGATTGGGCCACCTTTCGGTTTTCATGCCTGCTTTCATGGTCTTAGGAGTACGATTCAACTTCTAAGTTTCCCACCTCCGATAAGTATCGAACTGTTAACGAGGTCGGTCACGAGCCCAGCATGTGACCACTTAGTTCGCAATTGGCCTTCCGTCAAGTGAGGAAACATTATGTTGTGAGCTTAGACAATAGATATCGAGAATCCAGTGACGAGGAAGGTGAAACAACTGATGTCGTTCAGCAGGAATATTTATTTGACCTTGAGTGCACTTTTCCTCTGTTGTACATCTCAGGTAAGCCAATTCATCAATCAACCGAGGATATCATGCGCGGAATATGATTAATTCATCGGACAGTGAAATTTGGTGTGATCATATGGGAAACCATTAGAGTGCACATCAGTGGGCACATTCGATTTTGAACTCAGATTCATTTAACTCATTTTATTTCAAAAATATAGCCCAAATATGAACTGCAATTGAAACAGCTTATACATGTACATATATGCTATTCTTAAATAGATGTATAGCAGGCAAGAAACGTTAAATAAACGAACCAATTTAACATGTCCGGACGAGTAAGTAGATCAAAGGAAGTCCTCCGCACCTCTCATCTCATAGCCGATATTTGTCGAAACTGTCGTGAAACGAGGGAAGGTCCCATGTATGTACTCTTAAAAACCATTTTTTATTCCATTGAATTCTTCCTTGCACTAATATAGATGAGAACTCACACCCAGACGACGACTACCCAACCATGCATCAGATCCCTTCCAAACACAATACCAATAGCACGTGCTAATAATTTTAGTTCTCTGTAACAATATATAGTGTATGCACGATAACCATCTTGCCCAGTTTTCCTAAACTCCATAGCACTTAATACGTGCCTGTTGTATGAGTTGTGTTCATCAGCCTATTTCATAACATGACTCACCCAGTTTTAGTACTAAGCTTGTAGCTTGTAGCGGCTTGCTTCAAGTACTGTCTTCAATCACTGAAACCAAAGGTTTCGATGAAGTGTTTATATTTCTCTTATGAAAAATGAACCCACCTATCTAGAGCGTTGACCTCACGCGTTTTGTTAAGATTGTGAAGCTTGAAGCTTCGCACGTTCAGACGTCACTGCACCGGACCGGTACGAAGAAAGTTACAGAGATCAGGTTCGGCAGTGAGTGGTAGAGCATCCTTGGGCATTGTAAGGCACGTGGTTGTCGGATTGCGAATGATCCAGTCGTTGATCAAATTTTTCACTTTGCTAAACGAGAAACAGCATGAGTGACTGAGTTCGCAATGGTACGACACCTTTAAACAACAGATGCAGTTGCAGCGCAATGAACTGATGACTTTGCTGTGTGCACAGTGAACATTCTATGCGAAATTTAAGCCTTCGACTATCATCCATCCGTGAGCCTAAAGAGCGGTCAGCTATCCTTCCCATTGAGCTCTGGTTATCTTAAAACGACGCTAACCGTATCCCATTAGCCCGGGGTGTGTCTTCACATGGTACCATGGTAGGTCTTGACACGTTTCTGGGACAAAGCGTGGTTTGGAGGACAGATAAATGTATTCCAGTGGGACTGTGCGTATACTGCCATAATGGGGAAATAACATTTATCCATTCAGAAACAAGATGACTTCGCTGTACAACAAGAATGGCGCTCAGAGGTGAGGATCACATTTTATCGACAATGGAACCATGGTTTCTTTTTCGCTGGAAATGTAGGTAAAGGTCATGAAAGCGGTTGAAGCAGACAAAGCTTTCGGAGATACCTCAAACTGGTTAAAAATCAGCGAAATGCCAAACCCAAACTCCACCATGTTTTTTTCGATTTCCTGTCGGCCAAAACACTTCAGGTTCACAATATCTGCCATCAATGGTTGAGGATGAGATAGGTCTAATAACATACTGTGCGTTTTTCAAGGCGATTGAACTCGTCCTTAACATCATTGACGAGGGGACTATAGCCCTGTGATGAGTGAGTTGAGACAACTTCATTTTTATTGAGTTGCGGTAAAATAACTGTAAATCTCACCTCAAAACACTGAAACGCATTCAGTTTCTCGGTTTACCGATATTTGGACGGCACCATTTGAGGACTTTCAATAGCAAGCAAACAATCTCTTGTTGCAGCTGTGCGATAACCTTTCTTGTTGCGAAACCCTGGTGTTGATCTGGAAAAAATTGAAGAAAAAAATGTTGATATGCATCGCGCCCAACGATTGAAATTCGAATTGGTCCACTTTTCAGCTACTGTAAATGTTATAAGTAGTTTATAATGAGCCTGCCTGACATTCTGCTATCGGTAGCTTGGTCTGAAAACTACGCCTCAAAATGCGGAGCGCCCTCGTTCCAGTGGCGTCCTGAGATATGTTTGAAACGATTTTAGTCAAGTTTTTGCGAAAATAAGGCTTCACGTGGTCGGTTTCAGAACCATCAAAAAGAAACACGAGATTATTAACACACACAGCAGAAAAGTGATCTAAACAGGTTTTATTAAAAGTGATTTTCTTTTAAGGAAGTCTAGTTTCGTAATGATATCAAAAAGCACATCTCTGAGCAAAAATTTGCGCATGGTTATTCAAGGCAGTTTGAATACTTTGCCACAACACTACGGATATCCGGTTGGTTAGAGCTATCGGTTTACCTACGGCAGACCTTTTAACCTCAGCTGATCGGTTATCCTTTGCTGGCACTGCCGATAAATTTTAATTGATAAGTTCATGCTCTTTCCTGTGAGGTTGAGTGGTGGATTGTCAGGCCCTTACCTAGTGCTTGCTGTCACTTCGTTTTTTTTGAACCGTATAATAGATGCGAGTTCTTAAATTCATTTGTAGGAGCTCACTGGGACTGACCATCTTTATGACTGTCCAGTTGGTCGCAGGTCTCTACCCTTGTTTGCAGTTGCTATCAGAATATGGACGTTTGGTTCTAAACGCGTATCACTGCGTTGCTGGGTAGTCCGGAGTTCTTGTGTTCGTCTGCCGGTCAAGCTGTTTTGACTTGAACTTACTGAGTATATCCACCGTTTTCGTCGCAAGTTCATTTTCTAAACTAAATATCCAACTTCAAACACTTGCTGAACAGCTGGCTTTGTGGTTTTGACCTCTTGCAGGTGCAGTACCTTGGCATCAGACCATATAATGTTGGTTCAGTTGTTCTTCCAACTGCGCACTCGTTCTGTGAAGAACTAAAGCTTGGTATAATGAGCCAAAAAACATTCAAAATGCTGGTCGGTTTCTGGTCGGTTCTAGTTATTACTGGCTTCAGTGTATCTACAAAGCCCTCCACCAAACCACTTAGTTCAGGTTATTTTATAGGAACGTGGCTCCTGTTGAATGCAATTTACCCCACACAAAATGGATGGGAAATGGATTTAAAGGCCTATAGCGGTCTACACTTCTAGAAGAACAGAACAATCATAAATCATGTTAAGCTTTTCAAGCAGTGGTGACTACCTGCTGTTGCCTACTTGGAATATTACAAGCCAATTTGTGAATGCTTCCACTGAGATTTAAGAGTAGTCATTGATTGAACCCGCGAATCCTGAAGGTACAAACTATCTTGGTTTTTTAAGCGCTGATCTTGAGGGCCATAAAGATACACCGTTTGTTTTGATAGCCACTTTAAATCTTCTGAAATTTTGGTATATCTTTGCTGTTATTGAAACGTAGTAAACATAGCCATGCGCAAGCCACTTCATTCAGGACTGCTCTGTATACAATTGTATACTTGGCACATGTGGGACGGAGATACAGTCGTCCACAATGGAATGACAATTATGCCTGGTAAAACCGGCCTCATGTTAGGACCTGAATGGAGTCCACCAATTTTGTGGCTTGGAGATTAGGTGGTCGATATCCGTTCAATCGTGGCTGCTTCGCTGGACTGAGTGAGTGATTTCCGCAACCATCTCCATCTGAGATTGTCCAACTGTGCGCAAGCGATTTCGAAGAAGTAATTGCATGTGCTCAATGCATCAGTTACGTCTGGCCTTGGTTGTGAACGTCGCCAATGAGATAACTTACATATAGGGCTCCTCGCTGGTTGAGATTATGAAATATTCTTTGTCGCCTTCTCCTGGTATATGGCTTCATCTAAGTCCGTGCACACTAAGGAACACAAAATCAGCAAGAAGAAGACATTGAGCACGGCCTGCTAGAAACATGAAGGAGAAATAATAAATGGGGATAGCATTGACTCTAACTGAAACACAATAATGATTTTGTCAAGGTACTGACTCAGTCAAACACTAAGTTCTTGAGTTTCGATCATCTAAGAAAGCGTTCCATTCGGCGGCGCGGAAAGATTGTGCGAGGTGCATTCGCCTAAAATCTAGTTAATTGAGTGGGGACGAAACGACAAGGCCAGAACAGTGAGTCCATGCGCGCAATTTCAGCCCACGTGCACAGAAACGGAGCACTGAAAAACTGTGCTTCTTGCTGAGCTTAGATAACGGACAAGTTAACACCAAGTAGGCGCACTTTTTACGGACATCATGAGGCCCAATTAAGCTTTTTAGTTTTGAGCATCCTGTGTTCTTTACCGGTAAAATTCGGTGGCTGAACAACGGCAGCCGTGCCCACAATCGAAATAGCGATCTGGCAGGTCAATCGTAGGCCAGCCTTTACCTACTGATATGCGTGTCAGTAGTTAGATTTTAAGGCCTAAACAGTCGGCCTTTCCCCATAAAGTGATGGTGTCACTTGAAGAAAATGGGCCTCTGCCTTTTAATACTACTCCATGCTTCATAGCATGTAACTGTCATTCCATATATTTCACTAAGATAATAAGATTCTGCATAAGAACTCTACTTAGCCTTGCGCATCGTTATCTGGAAATCAGGAGTGACGTTCACACCGCCATCGTCACCAGCATTGTACTTGCATCTCAGATGCATAATAACTATATATCGTGTTTTTTCTTCTTGGTTTGAGAATTCCAAACAACAAGTTGATTGAAAACGCTATCAATCAATACGTATTTTATATGCTTCTGTTTATAAACTGCCCTTAATAGGAAGGGCAAGAAGGTATAAGCGGTACGGTGTCGGCATTCCGTTTCTATTATACATGCCCCATTGACAGATAGATAGAGAGAGATAGAGAGACCACCCTGCCAAGATAACCAGACATTACCTAAATGGCTGGAGTTAATCTACGCCCAGAAATGCTCCACTGATACTTTGAATATCTCGCTAACTTCTAGAGAGGCCTGAACAGAAGTTGATTGGGCCATGAATGCCTTGTCAGCAGTGTGAGTAACTTGCATCTAGGTAAGCTGTAGCTCTATTAGCCTTTAGATGCGCAAGTAATATCACACAAGCCTTTGCTGACTACATTTCTGGACAAACTTACGGAGTTTGGTAGCATGGATTTTGTTCAAATGTGCAAAAATATTGCTCTGAAATTCCCTGAAGCAACAGATTTTAGTGCTCAAGATGAGTTACTCCTTTGGTAACGAATGGGAATACACAGGACCGAGAGTTTGATAACTTCCCAAAAGACAGTGGGAACCTACTGGGCTTTCTGTTTACCGAAGGGTCATTTTCTGCACTTTCCTGCATAAAAAGTTTTCTTGAAAGTAGTTTTTGGATAAATTAACAAAACACATTTAGGTCAAAAATAATTACTGAGGATGTTCTTCCATGTTGTGGTTGCGATACTAGGGGCTCGAATGAGTATGTGGCTGCTATGCGGACAAGCCTAAACCAATACAGGTGTGTTCTCTTAAGGTGTACGGGTGTGAAGCTTACCCAGATTAGGAAAAAAGTTGAGTGGTAAACATACATTATTTTAACTTGTGTATCACACGTTTGCACACCTTTCACTGTTACTAGTGAACTTGTCTGATTTAAAAATTATTATTACCTTAATTCGGGCAATGGTTTGATAAGGTGCCTTCAATCAATACAGGTAACGACTATACAAGTTGTCATTGAAATTGAGGACAGTTTGCGTTTTTTCGTCTAACGTTCAATCTAATGACTGAAATCCCCCAGCTACATAGACCTCATAATTTGAGTGTCCGCTTCAACAGTTCATTTCTACATCAATTTCACGTATAGGATTGCCGTTTTTCAGAAGGCAGTAATTGAGCAGCATCTTAGAACTCATCTGCTTTGATATCTTTGTTGAGGATCTTGATAGTCGGATTCATACTAGTCTGTAGAACTGAGTAATCAGACCATCTAAAGCGACCAGCACGATATTTTGGGTCAAGGAACTAACATTCGAATTCAGATTTTGTCATGCGAGTTAAGCCAGTCTATGCTGAAAAGCCGAGAAGCAATATACAGCAGTTCCAGTCTTATTGAGAATCATCAGCGGTGTGCATCCGACAAAATCCAGAGAGTTTTAAACCCGTGACCTCCCGACTAGTATTAGGAACAACCGCTCGGGCAAGAGAAACTGCTTTGCAGTGTGGTCAATTCATACGTAGACTACTATTAGCCCATAAGTAGCTCGGAGGAAGGATAATTTCACAAGATTAGTGAATCCCCATCCGAGAATTCGTCACTAGAGAAGCCGGTCAAGACGTGAACACGTGGTAATCTGTGACTGAATGATGAGTGCCGTATATCCTTTCTAACTGCGGATTGATCGCACTGTTGATCAGCCGCTCATGGCTGAATGGTTGTGTCCAAGTTACTAGCCAGAAAGTCACTGGTTCAGAACTCTCTGGAGTTTCGTAAGATTCGCACTGGTGATGATTCCCAAAAAGTAATGAAGCAACAATACAGTGCTTCCTGGCCTTAAAGCACAGATTAGCTCCACTGACAGGAAGAAATCTCGATTGAAAATGACCAAATCTCAAACTACCATCAGAGTTTCTAACTATTCTTCGATTCACGCGACCGTTGCTCTAGTGTGTACTCACATCCATTAAAGAATGCCACAGCCAGATTACACGTCAGCTGATCCCATCAATCGACCGACTTTCTTAACGTTATTTTATAACAGCTCTTTGTTCTACTGAACAGTGAATATGGTCAGTGGCTGGTTTACGAAAGCCTCTACGGTGACTGGTGCAGGTACGTCAGTGGGAAGTAACTCTATATTACTTAACTTGTGCTTGCGGACGTTCCTTATCCATTTTAGGTCGCGCCAGAAAGTTCAACAGCAGAAGGATCAATTAAGTGTTACGAAAACACGTGAACCTGCAGTGTTCTTGCATCGCGGAAGGGATTATAACCATTCTCTCTGTTATGACGCTAATTATAGAGTGAATAAAGATCACTTTCCAGTCCATTGCCAGTCTTCCATGTTTTTAGGCCGCTCAAGTGGACGTAGTCCCCCGATTCCAACAGCCTTATTCCGAAATCGAACACCAACATTCCTGTGTGAGGAAACATAAAGTAGTTTGCGGAATCAGCGGGTATCATTGGGCAACCACGCTGAATTTCACGTCTATAGTTAGGTTTGTCAAATAAAGCTGTCAATCGGACGACGACTGCGACAACCAACACTTTTTTGACATTTGTCTACTATGTTTTAAGTGGAAAGTCGCCGTTAGCTAGCAGAACATGTGTTTGTTTTCCGTTCGTACCTTCTGCATTCTTCAGGTGTTCAGAGTGAACAGCTATTTGAATTCATTTTGTTTGTTGAAAGTAAACCGGGAATTCACTCCCAGTGAACCGACAACCTCTATCTCGGTGTATCCCACTATTGTTTGTATGAACAGAGTCCTGTCACCAGATGTGTTTTGTCACACAACTCGCTGTCACGAGACGTGTTCGTTTGGACTATCGTTAGGTGGCGGTCTTGGAAGGAAAACATGGCGTTACGGTTCTTGGGGTGCGTCAGCGGAGGTGGGGGTGAACACCTAAAGACACAAAGCACTTGGGAAAAACGTGACTTGAACAAATCGCAACTCGTTGGGGAGAACAGAATGCAAACCAGATATTTAGAGCGGTGCGGAATGGGCTGAGGCATTTCTGCCAACTTAGCACGGCAAGTGAGACATACTGATTGCGGAGCATCTGGATACAAACTTCTGAATTTAATGATGATCGAATCTAGCTAACTCGGCTAGTAATAGGTGGCTGTTGGGTCATGCCTAAAAAGTGAGGTTGAACCCCTTCCATCTGCAATATTTCTGCAAAATTGACTCTACCAGCATGTAATTGGTCCAGGTCACCTTAAGAGTTCAACAGTAATTTTCAAAGGCCACAGGGTATTTCTGCTTGAAGTTGATCATGAAAAATCCAAACCTAGTAGTCATGAGTGTTGGATGGACTCAAAGTGAATACATAGTCCATGGCTAAACGTCAAAAAGCCGGAACAGCATTCACAAAGCAGCTTTCTCCACATAAGCTTTTATGGTTGTAGGATGGCACGGCAGTGGTATTCGACGCTTGGCTTACTGTTAGAAAAGATGGTAGTACTGTTTAGAATGAACTGGTACAGTGATCATTATCGGAGTACACTTTAATTAGTGACATTATGAATCAAGTTGCGACTACGCTAGGAATCCTATTGATCACTCTTGGATTATATTATGTTCCATTCGCCAATTGCAGCACTTTAGATAGCTTTTCAGCCATCTGTGCAGGCGTCCATCCCGCCTCGATGCGTGCAGCCTTTTCCGACTGACCAACATGTGTTATTTATTGAATATCTCAGATTTCCCTACATCTGAATGCCAATCTCGTTCGTCAGACGTGTGAAAATGTTATAATCTTTTTGGGGTCTTTTATTAATTATTCACAAGTGTTATTGAGCAAAGGTCTCACGGTTGTTATAAGTAATTCAGCTACCAACAAGTGAGAGCTATGTTCAGACAGATTGCAGACATGTTGCAAACTAGTCGAGATATAAGTTAGTAATAGTTTGATCGGTTTGTGACATTCCGTTGCTATTGTACGACATGATTACAGGTCATTTGAACCTTAGGGGATAAAAAACAACTGAAAACAAAGAACGTCAGTACATCACTCAGTAGAGGTAGTTGGTTTATTCATTGGTAGCAATGCTTCGTCCATAACAGAGAAGTTTCATCGAGCAGTGATAGCTTGACTGGCTTTGAAGGTGAATGCAAAAACATTTCAGAAGATCGTTGAAATAGCCAGCTAGTTCAAAATTTTGGGTATTGGCCGCCAATTTTTTTCAAACGTGTTGCCCCTAGTCTCTTTGGTCAAAACAGCAAGCGCACACAGATTGCGAGATATCGACACTTGAAATTAGCTTAATCAGCCATTCTAATCAGACATTCTAGATTACTAGGTGAAAGGCAGAGATAGTAACAGAGAGTGAACATCGAAAGTCACGTGACGAAATTAGGGGCGAGGAATCAGATGACCTAAAGCAGTAATTCTAGTGGCACAGTGCTAGCTGTTGTGTTCACTTCGCAATATTCTAAGTGTTTCGGGTTTTGGGTTCGCAACAGAATCTTGGAGGCTTGACATGAGTCTTTTAAATGATCATTTTAAGCAGTGTCGTTATTTGACTGCTGGCTACCAGCTGTGTCATCCGTGTTAAATTTTCGGTGTGTGCCCAGAAGCACGTTGAGGGAAGCACCGGTCCATTCACAGCAAATGCAAGCAAAATGGTAGACGCAATAAGCGGTAGGATGGTCATACATACTGCTGATCTTAATCTGAAGCACTAGTTCTGGTTTGCAGAAGCCAAACGTAACTAAGCAGCTGAAAACTAGCAGTTTAGAGCAGACTTTTTGTGTTGTTTTGTGGTTTCGGCAATATAATCAGGCTTAAACGGTGGGCATAGTGGAGCTTCTTTCCAGAGAACAGTGTTAAAAAAGGGGTGTGTTTGTCTGGCCGTGGAAAGCCACGAACCTGTCTGGGTAGCAGTTCGCGGTCAGTCTACTTCAAGAAAGCTTTCTTCTTCAGCCAGTTTGTCTGTGGTGCATTTGAAGCACACCCTGTGAAGTGATACTTTTAGTGAGCTTCGATTACACCCAATGGACGGTCACCCATTAAGACGTAGATATTTGCCACTTCAAGTGGACTGACGGTCCTATTCGGACGTCTAGTCGTAAAAACATCTAGGATGTTTGACTTATCAATCAATCCAAACTCGTGAGGCCCTGACAAATTAGGAAGGATATTTTTCACAATATCTAAAAATAAACTGAAACGGCTATCGGAAATAAAAATTAGACCATGGTTTATATGTTTCGACAAATGCACTCATTTGCATATCAATTTAATTTTGACTGGAGACTCACCTGGAACGAGAGATTCAACCGGGTTCCAGGTGAGTCACCCGTCAAAACCAAATTGATACGCAAATGAGTATACTTGTTAAAATCTGGCCAATTTGGGTTCAAGTAGAACACGAAGTGGACGGAAACTCGGGGACTGCGCCTACCTGATGAGCCCCGAGAAGGGCAAAACCGGTCGTGGGTTGTCGAAGAGTTTTCAACAACCTTATGAGTAATGTACTACGTCTATACATAGCTTATATGTCTTTCGAAGAAATAAAGACTTGAGATCTTGGCACTACTCATATAGTCATTCGAAATTCTGGGAAGACTACAATTGGCTTCGGCCTTATTGAGGATCATCAATTAGGCATGATCTCTGAATTTCCATCAAGCTTATTTTGTACGTGGACACTAATTTGTATGTATATTACGGAAACTTAGAGGTGGCAGAATACTCAGCTTATTTTCATGTAAATCTCTCGTTTATACAATTCTAAGGTCTGGATTTCATTATGAGGAACATGTCACTAATAGGACAGTTTTGTGGAGCGTTTCGTTATTTCATACAGATTTTCAACAATATTCCGGGGGTTTAGAGTGGACCGAGGTAGGTTGTATTAAGATATGCTAGTGCCCCAGTTCGTTTGCATTTTCTGACCGCACGGGAATTTTGCTTTCGTTGGTATTTTACATTCCTCAGGTATGATAAGCATGGCCGATCGGTTTAGCGAATCCTAGAATTGGGGCAGAAAGCGCAGTCTATTTCGTATGGAATCGGTTATCAGAATAGGCATCAAAACGTCAAAGAAACTAGAGAAGAAACACGGTCGTTCCGCAACCCTTTGTTCACGTCTCATTCCACAAAACAAACCTGGTGTCAGTTAATCTAAGTTTAATTCTGGTTCAGCTGATGTACGCATATATTCTGTTAATTGGGCCAGAGCAAGCACAGATCAATTTCAAATGATATTCTTATTTGACCGAAGAGAAGGTGCTTCGAAAACAGTTTATTAAATTTCTGTGAGCGACTCTCAAAAGTTTGGGACACAAAAGTGTAAAACGAAATTCCCCAGGATTCCGAAAGTCTTGAATCGCACAACTACTAGTGCCCGACGAAAACCAACAATTTTTTCGAGTAAAAAGTATGAAAAGCAATACAGTCGTCTCGTTGGAGCCAGGCCATATCGCTATCTCGTTCGATTCGTTCTTTCTTCAAAGATATAGTCTTCTGTCTTGCAGTCACAAAATGTTTTCAGTGTGGGAAGCACCTATGTGTTGGTATAATAATACCGGAAGTAAAATACACATTCTTGGGATCCATATCTGAAACGCACTCATCAGACCTGTATTCGTTCCAACTCTCATACATCCTGGTAGAAAACAGGGAGAATTTCTGAAGGGTTTTACTTGCTTTTGTTCCACCACTCTATGGTAGGCGAAGCAATCTCGTTTGCGCCAGTTGTGTGAAGAATTCTGTTCGAGAAATAAAGCCGATAAAATGTGCAAAAGTTTTTCCTTTCATGAGCAAAAAGTTTTTCAGCTTTCTCAAAAAGACTTTCTGTGGACTAGAAGATTTCCATCTTTGAAAAGTAGTGCCACTCTGGAGTAGACGCCCCCTTGGTCCCTTTAGTTCTGATTAAGATCTGATCCCGCAAGCTGAATAACTCGATCACAAAAAGCCAAGGCGCAGTGCAGGTTGTTAAGAATGAACCATCAGCACCTTTTAAACCCAAAACCTCCCGTTTTATGCCTGAGAGTACTTACTTTGCGTGTTTGCTCTTTGCGATTTCAATAAAAAACCGGTTACTCCACATAAACTGTAAAAATCTTTAGTCTCCACCACAGCATGACATTTGAACAAAAATAGTTTGCATACTGGGTGAAAGGAACCTTCCATCCTCCATCAGAATCCATTTGTCTATCGAAGAGAAAACACATTCCAATAAAGATCTGAACAAGCTCAAGGGTGGAAGCTGGTACTATGGTGTAGACAGGGAGAAAAATAAGTCGTATCCTATCTTCTCATCGAGTAGTAAACTGGACCGTGCCGGCTTGGGTTAAGTGGAAGTCTTGACCAAATGGAGGAAGTTCTAGGGGTGCAGAGAAGGTAGTGCCTCGCAGTCTCAATCACTCGAGGGAGAATCTGAAGGAGATTTAAAGTCACTAATATGTCTACAGCAAACCTGAAAGGTTCAGTTTGTCGTCTTATCAATTAGCGTCCTATATTTTTGCGGAACTTTAGTAGATCAAGGAACCCATCACTGCTATTATGCAGATTTTTTCCAAGGAACAGTGATTACTAAAACTGAGGATGTTTACTTACTCAGTCCGATCTAACATGTTACTGGTGCACGCCACTCCTCGCTACTTATAGTCACAAAAGTAGTCTCTTGTCTCCTTTTATTAACTCGTGTGCCTATAATGCAAGGACTAAATAATTTGACAAAATATTGTACAGTCAGTTCAGGTCAACCACGAGCAACTAGTGGCCCAAGTCATCTCCGAACAGGGTTTGGCTGACGAAATTCGTTACCATCGATATTTACACCGTCCAAACCACCATTCATCTTAAAACTCACAGATTGTGTGTTTGTCCCGTATATGGAGCATGTCGGTTGGATTCCTTCATACACTGTGAGAAGCATTCAAACCTAGTCATTGACAGACAATGGTGATAAACCATCCTCTCTTCTGCCACGCCTCTTGCTGATACCCTACCAAAATTCTGAGCTTGAAATAGAGATGTGCTGCAAACCATCAGCTTGGTGACTGCCTGTCAACTAGACAGAATCTCAATCGCACACGCGGCAGCCTGATTATTTTCCAACTTAATCCCTGATGTACATAACTAAGCCGTGCAGTGTGGCGATGTGGAATCATGTTTGATCGGCTTACGTGAAAATGCTTACGTGTCCGGAACTCGGGAATTCATAACTTTGAAATCAACTTGGCATTATTAGTGTACTTCTGTGAAGCTAAAGCTGAGAATGTTACCGTTACCGAAATCGGACTCTTTGGTTGTTCATCCTTCCTAATAATTTGTCAGATTACGTCATAACGGGAGGTTCTCAAGTGGAATCAAACAACTTCGAAGCTTCTCAAGGTAGCGATTAGACTATGCTGGACATTGCATATTTCATTTTGGCACTCCATTTGGCTGGGAGTAAAATTACAACGATCTGCCCAATATTCTGCTATTCACGCCTAGTCCAGTAAAACAGAAATGTGTCGATTATGGTGATTGAAAGCCGATTTATTTTTTGCTATGGATCTAAAGGACATTTTAGAAAATGACCGTCTTAACTCCAGACAGCGGTGCTGTGAAGCACTGAGCCGGCAACGTAGTGATTCTTCATCCCTCATAGAAATCCATTTTTGTGGTTATCACCTTAGCCACTTAAAAAAAACCACGACCGCAGGGAATGTCGACTACCCTTGAGTAGAAAGTTTATCTCCGTAAAACTAACCCCTAAAATTGTATCACAGACCCACCCCAGAGACCGAGCAAGCTCGTGATTTTATTGTTCAACTGCTTCACTGCTTGTTGGAACAGTCTCCCTCTTGTATGGTCGGTTTGTAGCAAAATTTGAACGTACTGTGCTCGAGCTTTATAGCTCAGTAGTGGTACCTGTCCTGTTTGCTCATCTACACTGTAGTTCTTTTGCTTTCATTGACATCGAAATCAAGTGCAACAAATTATTTCATGGTTTTCGCCCGTCAGAACGGATTGTTCGGTTAAAACCGTATTACTTTGGTGTTTAGTTGTGCCGGCTGAACAATTTAGCTTGTCTAAATGCGCCCTTAAACCATATGATCCTATCAAACGTACTCCGTCCAAATGCATCTAAGCGTGTTCATTCATCTACCAAGACCCAAACAAAGTGCTTTTGTACACACTGTATCCGTAAAAGTATATTTATCCTCCAACAATCATTTCGGTAATCTAACCAAGCTCTACATTTCTGTATGAGTTAAGCATTCGTACTTGCACACTACTGGTTTCCAGCTGGATGAATTTTGATGATTCAGAAGCGGAATGGAGGCCCTTATCCACTGGAAAAATTACTGTTGACCCAAATTACCTGATATGTTAAATAGTTATGATTTATTCTTATAACAGGCATTCTTCATTTTACACCAACTACCTGGACTAAAACGTCACTGAGTGTAGATGTGCAGTCAATAATTCTGTGGTGGTACTGCAGAATGCATCTGCTGAGCTTTTGGGCGTAAACATGTTCATCACCATCCCACAGCTCTACGTAGATGTACCCAGACACCATACTAAAGAATCAAACGAAAGAATAGGATCACCTAACGAAAGCGTAATCTTGAAATACTGTGGTAACCCGATCCACTTTAGCCTATCAGAGAGAAAACAAACACCGCAGTCTACTAACATTTCACTTACCTTCGTCAGTCATGCACGTGAAGTAGACAACGGTGGGACAGAAACAGCAGTAATTCCATCTGTTAGACAAAAAGGGCCAAAATATCATGGGCGATGACCGTAGCAAACTAATCGACTGAGCAAGAATCTTCTGCTGCATTTTGATGAAAAGAGAATCCTTGAGTAACAAGGCCAGTTGATGATGGTCTCAAAATAGTGTTTTGAATGACATCTTCAAGTCGGCCACTTAAACTGCTGTAATCAAGAGCCAGGCTTTTGGCGATCCAAGGTTCTTTCACCGGCTTGAGTATTGCGATGTTCCTGCTTTAATTTTATTACGCATCGCAAAACAACTAAACGATAAATTCATTTAAGTCCTACAGACAACTGTTTGCGCTACATACGTTCGATATGGTGGACGGAGGAAATTCGCGGAATACCTCTACTTGGTGGGCTGTAAAAGAACGAAACCGGAAATAGGCTGCCGAAGTGTTTTAATCAACGGTGTGAGTAGTGTCTTAGTACGATACTGATCGAGATAAACCCAGGGACACATTTGGCTGGGAATAAGTCGGCGTGTGTTCATGTCCTCTTATTTGTATACGTCATCGATCGT
>SJOL01006718.1:118948-152772 GCA_004794785.1 Opisthorchis felineus
CACTTTAGCCTATCAGAGAGAAAACAAACACCGCAGTCTACTAACATTTCACTTACCTTCGTCAGTCATGCACGTGAAGTAGACAACGGTGGGACAGAAACAGCAGCAATTCCATCTGTTAGACAAAAAGGGCCAAAATATCATGGGCGATGACCGTAGCAAACTAATCGACCGAGCAAGAATCTTCTGCTTCATTTTGATGAAAAGAGAATCCTTGAGTAACAAGGCCAGTTGATGATGGTCTCAAAATAGTGTTTTGAATGACATCTTCAAGTCGGCCACTTAAACTGCTGTAATCAAGCGCCCGGCTTTTGGCGATCCAAGGTTCTTTCACCGGCTTGAGTATTGCGATGTTCCTGCTTTAATTTTATTACGCATCGCAAAACAACTAAACGATAAATTCATTTAAGTCCTACAGACAACTGTTTGCGCTACATACGTCCGATATGGTGGACGGAGGAAATTCGCGGAATACCTCTACTTGGTGGGCTGTAAAAGAACGAAACCGGAAATAGGCTGCCGAAGTGTTTTAATCAACGGTGTGAGTAGTGTCTTAGTACGATACTGATCGAGATAAACCCAGGGACACATTTGGCTGGGAATAAGTCGGCGTGTGTTCATGTCCTCTTATTTGTATACGTCATCGATCGTGGTCGTCCAGCCACAAACTTGGCGAATGGGAGGCAAATCTAAGAGTATACCAAAACAGCCGAACTGGTGCCGGTGCAGCTACTCAGACCAAACTGGGGCTCACCATTCCAAAAGCCATAGCGCTAATGTGGAAAATCGGACCATCACTGCATTGGAGACTCAACCGACTAGCATGAAAACAGGGAAAGTGATGAGTACTGGGTTGGCTAAACTCATGCATACAAATGTTACATAGGTTTAAAAGTAAAAATTCTCGAAGTCACCTCTCCATAGATAGTGTTGAAAAGGACCCTTTCAAGTTTCAGGCATCTGCATCCGTGTGACACGGACTGCTCTGCATTTAAGTGGGTTTGCATTTGCCAGTCAGCTGAGAACTGCAACGCTTTATGGGATGATTCAACGTGACGGATAAGAGTGACTCATTTTAAAGCATTTTCTGATAAACTGCATAAGGCTTGTTGAAAGACATTCCCAGTTAGCGAATATGTTTTTTGGCAGCCTGAAGCTAGAACTTCTTAGCGTACAAATTACTGAACTCTCCACTGTCCAAAGACTGCACAAGCTTAGCTGAACTTATTTCTTAATTACAGGCTCTTGCTCTAGGTAACCACCGCTTGTGTCATGTGTATCACAAATCCCCTTTGTATTGACAGTGCTCTTTGAACATGGAACAGAAATTCTTTAACTCGACAATTATTTTTGACCAGGCTTATTTCAGAAGTTTAACCCGTCTACTACTGGCCCAGGTGCACATATCGAAAGCCAAGACCGATATAAAAACTGATTAACAGCTGTCCCCACTTACACCGTAATTGAATAGTCCGCCTGGCTTGACCCAAAGCTTATCTATCAACGAAGTTGTCAAACTTTCCTTTGGCAAATTTACATCTAACTTAGCAAAGTGATAAACCCCCGACCAACGCAGTTTTTTGGAGTTATCAGTGAACTTTCCCGTGTGCTTGAAGTGGACCTAACAAGCACCGTTGTCGGTCTTTCCTGGTGCAGTTTTAGCAAGTTTGCGGAACTTGGAGGGAATGGCGCCAGTTAAAAATTATTCGCCGCTTCTAACCATACAACGCGCAAATCACGTCTGCTATCGTTAGAATGCGCGGCCACCTAGGTTCAGGAGGACATTTTTGGTGTTGTAGTAACACTTTATCAAAAACCAGACAGTCTTGCTGACACAGTGACACCCAACTATGCAGCTGCTTTGCGGGTAGTCTGAGGAAAGGGTTCAGCCGTGATTGATGAGGGCTATTTGTTTACGTGTATTGATCAACGTGACAACAAAGCCTGTCTATATGCGAGTTTGGTGTTCATCCTTTCGCTCGCTATGAATTTATAAAGCTCTGCTCTGGAGACGCGCAAGCACACAGCAAGGTATAACTTAAACCAAGCTTGAAGGGAACACCTCGAAGGGGTGTTAAAAACTCTTCGAAAACCTTGTGAGTAGTTGCCTCAAGAAAATGTGCTACGATATCTCGAATATCATCAACTGAAACTTGAGATGGCCCCCTTGTAGCACATTCAGTTGAAGAGTATCATAGTCGAGAGGCTCATCCGGGATTCATTTGAGTCTCCCCATTTAAAACCAAGTTCGTGTGCAAATGAGAACATTTATCAAACCATTTATGTTTTGATCTTCAAATCCTGGAATTCTGGGCGTTCACAGGAGCCTAAGTGATCCTTCAAGTACAGTTACGAATGAACCAAAAGAGGTGCTTTTTCAATTGTGGAAAAAGCTCTGGACACACATCGGTCTGTAGCTTCGCTACAGAGCCCACTTAAAGTTGTCTTTTCAGAGGACTAGTTGCTCCAGAGTGGCACCACCTCGGGGGTTATATCACGCAAAATTAAATAGTCTAAGAGAAGCTAGAATGGGAGAAAGAATCAAATATTTCACTGGGAGGCCGTCTCTGCTTCCGCGTTAGTCCGTTTCTGCATTGTGGAACTTTAACCAATGTTTTCACTAGAAACTTATGTAACAAACCATGGTCTGCCAAAATTTTCATTAAAAACAATAATAGATTCGTATCCGACGTAGGGTACGGTTTTCCAATAGTTGCCTCTGTTGACTACCTGGATTTATTAGCCATTGGCACTAGCTTATGTTCACGGGTAACGGTATAAACAACACCTCCTTCTAAGCTGTAAGTTTGGCCAAGATTCCACCTGTCTTCGTCCTGTTTGCATGTTTACAACACGAATGTGTTGTAAACAATCTTCCCTCCCACAGATGTGTCCGTAAAAACAGAAGGACCGAAAGCCCATTCACTATCAGGGTAATTCCCTTCAAAGCATAAGCTGCGCCTGGCTTTCGCATATTAAATAGACCGAGTTCATTTTATAGACGTAATGTACTACTCATAAGGTTGCTGAGAACTGTTCAACAGCCCAAGATCGGTTTCACCCTTCTTGCGGCTCATCAGATAGACGCAATCCCCGAGTTTCGTTATGTTCTACCCAAACCCGAATTTCACGAACTTAGAGAAATACATTCATATGCATACCATTTTGGTTTTGACGGGAGACTCACCTGGAACTTCATACATGGGGGACACAGCTGGGTTCCAAATGAGTCCTCCGTCAAAAAAATTGGTACGCAAGTGAGTGTAGTTCGCCAAACCGAGTTTATTGTTACCGATGGATACTTCATGTAGACAGGCCATTAGGATGCTGGGAAAGCTCGCTCATATTGAGTGCTTCTAGACGCACTAAATTCATACGCTTCACTGGACAGTTTACACGGGGTAATGTAAAAACATTTTCGGGATTTTTCCAACCGTTATTATTACTCTTTAAAATCTGTCGTGATGAGCTTTTCTGGGATCTTCCTGGACTAATTTTCAAGGCATAGCTTGAAAAAGTATGCCTTGGAAGAGCTGTGATTGGTTGATGACAGATTTTCGTTAAACGTCAGGATATTTATTTACAGTTGTGTATACCACTGAATTGAACTTATATTCAAATACGTAATAACGTGCTACAAGTGTCGTTTTAATTTTAAGCTGTTAACCTTCCGGTGTGAGGCTCAAAGGCATTGAATGTTGCGCGTGTATGTGCTCGATGTTTGCTTACTGCTAAGGAGAAGTTAACGAATTTCAGGATTTGGGCTTAAGAACGCATGGTCTATCTGCGCTACACACATAGCGGAAGATAACAGACGGGTAGAACAGTCACATAGCAAGCTTTAGTACCAACGGATAGATGCTAGAGCAATTCAGTCGGGTAGCCCCAAAGATAGCAGACGAACATGTCCTTACTTGCTATATTGTACGTATACCTTGGGAAGTTAAATAACTTCATGATGAGGATCTGTTTTGCTTTAAGACTGGTGGGAACTCAAGTCGGAAGCTTTCCGAGCAAACGTATTACTCAGTTAGTCATCCGGTGTTTTCGTAACCTGAAGAACACGCGTTCCTCTCTCTTTCTCTCTCACTGCCATGGTGGTAGCAACATTGTTATGGTTATGCGGACGTTTATTCCAAAAGTGTACCTCCAATTGTCTTTAGGTAAGGATTTCGTTTTGAACATAGTAAAAAGCCTATGGCTCTTTTGTGAGTAAGGTCTTTTAGGGGTAACGGATTATTCTAAATTGGTTCTCAGCGTGGACTCTCAGGGATCCTGGGTCACGGATAATGGGTCCAAAGATTTATAGAAAAGATAGGTTTCTCCCTACCTGAAAATGACTTCGTACATATAAACAAATACCGCAGTATGTGTTGAAAAGTTTCGAGAGCTCCCAGTGTTACTGCCGTTTATAAAGGTGGTTAACAACGGTCATACGAACCTTGCCGGTCAACTCAGGAGCTCTTATATTCCAAATGCTCCCCGGACGTTTGAAATTAGTCCGCTGGGTAGAATAAACAACTTACTAACCGGGCCCACTTTCCATTTCTCGTTATTATTGCCCAATTTTGAGTTGCCATAGATTCTGGAAAACTGTAGTGCACTAATCAATAGAAATACGGGGAAAACAGGGAGTCAACCATACTTCCATTAACATGTCAGTTTGTGATAAGGTCGTTAGACGACAGCTAACGTTAGGGCGTACACTGTAACCACTTGCCGCATAGGCCTATTTTATTCACGTTAAATGTGCAGGGTTGGAATGTTGAATATGTCCGTGAATCTTCCAGAATAAACAACTTGCATCGCACATGAGGAACAGTAAAACAAAATAGGACTTCAATTTAATCCTGTAAAGCTTGGCTTGTATAGAAGAACGAGAATAGGCATTACAACTTCAATGATTGGGGCCACCAAAACGACTTGGATCCAGTTCTCTTTCAGCGTTAATACTGCCTTCGTTTGGATCCTTCGGGACTCAGTGGGATTGAACATCCTATTAAGAGAGTGTATTCGAATGGCGTTGCGTAGATGCTCACTTACCGTCATCAGTGGATCTACCTGAAACAATTCAGTGTTGACCTCAAATACAGTTATTTTATAGGAAAATTCTTGCCACGTAAAACCAAAATTACCAAAGTCATTTCAAACGGGTATGTTTCAAGGAATGTTGAGAGTGGGTTATTTGTTCAACGATTCATGGCTATTCACGCCCAGCTGTAGTCTGTAACTTATTCAAATCCTGTTATTGGCGAATATGGGCCACAGATCGTCTGTGGTATAGGCTAAGGCACTTTATCTATGCAGCAACCTACTCTTTTGTCCAGCTGAACGTTTGACTCATAAATGCTCGCTTTCGATTAGGACTGATGGCAGTCAAACGATTCACTGATGCGTCAGGAATATCTCCCGGACAGTCGGGTATGAGAACTTGATAAAATTTACACTCACGTTCGCACTTTCCATCCGAGACTCCCAAACTGATAATCGATTAGGTGAAACTTGTCTGTTTGGCGCAGCTTCAGAGTATGAGGTTCGTTCATTTAATCTAAGAAGACGAAGAATCACTATGTTGCCATTGTTTCTTCTGGTGCAATCATAAAAAGTCCAAAAAACTCTCATTTATGAAGAGATGAGTAGTAGTTTTGCTTCTTCAAGGGTTGACGACGGAGAATATGCACTACAAGTTTTCTGTGCCCATTCGAGTTCTAAGGGATCGAACAAAGCAGGTCGACTCTTTGAACTTCGAAACGCTGGTTCACCTGGAGAAGGAATTAAGCACTTTATATATGAATAGACATGAATGTTTGGCATCCAATTCGAGTTTTCCGGTCAACAGTGTTCAGATCACTGGAAATAAAATATATTCAGACCAAAGTAAGAATCCGCTGAACCAAATACCGTAATCAATCGCTGTAATTCGGCTTCAAAATGCGGAAATAAGATGCAATCATCTGGAAGAAGCAGTATAGTGAAGAATTGGACTCCCGGCACAGTGTTTTTGTCAGGAAACACTTCAAACTGAACAGAGAATCATCCAGCCGATAATCACTTGTTATGCATGTGGCAAATGATTGTTAAATAGGGGCTGAAAAAGACTAAAGCAACAACACAGCCCCGCTTTACTCCTATGCGGATAGGAAATCGTTCGAAGTAGTTCCACAGTTCACCACCCGGGCTTTACATAAAAGTTAAGACAAATGGATTCAATGGAGCCTGCTAAGACTACAAAGTAGCCATTGGCAGTCAGTTTTTTGCAAGCGTAGAGCGCTGTACAACGTCAAACTCCCAAAAGCAGCGTACGGAATAAGGGACAGCATCTGTTCCAACCTTACCACCTGTGCCGGCACCACATTTGGTCCTCAGACTATTGTTAACATTGACAGGGCGACCACAAGTGTTAGGTGGACAAGAGGACCAACTGTCAGTGGAATCTGGTTAGACAGAATGTGCGGTACCTGTATAATCTAGAAACATTCTACTGAGGCAGTCATTTGATCAAACAACCATGTTCAGCAGCACCGCCAGTGTCGCGCACGGCTCCCTTCGTCAACTCTGCTTTTGTTCAGACTATGACACTTCTTGCTATTTGGCGCCAGTCACAAGTGCTGTGTTTTGATCCATATGGATAACGGGGATGTTTTCTAACAGGCAAAGCACACACACCGTTACGATTAGATGTTTGTGACAGTTCACTTGGCCTTTAACAACGACGAGACGGAACCACAGAACCAGATAAACAAAGGCCGCTACTTTGAACGGTTAGGTGGTTGTTGTTGAGGTTCATGACGAAGGAGATTGCGACAAGCTTGTCAAATTTGTTCGCGCCGCATTCAGCCAATTGTGCGCATGCTGTGCGATACCGTTACCTGTTTCCAAAGGCTTGTGGTTGTAGTCCTCTAATTTACACGCTTCAGATCCTGCCAACTAACTATGAAAACGCGTCTGTCATCACATGTGATCCGCTTTGATTTAGCGAATTGTTGCGCTTCAAGTTCTTGATGAAAATAACGTACAAAGGCCCTCATAGTAGTCTGAAAGGTTTTATTGCTTTGTTATTTAACAGAATTGGGGCAGAGGACTGTTTTTCACTAAAAAATCTTACATATGTTTTAATGGTGAAGAAATCTGATTGTCGTGGGATCCCTGTCCCACAGGATGGACGAGGAGACAGGATCGCGTGTTACCATTCGGTCTATTATGACTAGAACCCCTAAAGTCTCACTCTCATTGAATGTCGATCCGCGTCCTGATAATCTGCTCATATTTTGCTCCAGAAGCAGTGAAGTAAGAGTGCCCCGTTGTTTTAGTTTCCAGGGGAAGGATCTTGATACCTTTTCTGTGGAACTAATTTTTGTAGTTGTATTCTCATCGCTCATTTAAACAGTCATCCACCTGTCCTGGCGCAATTATTCGGGTGCGTGCAGACACCTGAACTCCAATCTTCCTCTTATCACAGCTCTTCGGTAGTGCATATTCTTGGCAGCGCTGGGGTTTGAACTCCAGGCATTTGACTTACGAGGTGAGTGTGGTACCACTAATTCACGAGAGCACGCTGGATGCATATGACTTAGCACATCTGAACAGCGGACCTGTTCATGCTTGGGCAATGCCAATGAATTGCTCGACGCCTCTGATGAGGGTGAAACTTGAACCCGGCGCTTCCTTCCTTTATTGCTGACTCACCAGAATAGTTGCGCCACGACAGAAGGAGAACTGTTCAAACGAGAGTAACGTGTATGTGAATTTCAAACGTTTATCACCACTTTTCACATGGCAATAAAATTTTGACGTTGGCGTACAATGGTAGACCGACCCACCTGGGTGCAATTTTCTTTATCGGGCAGCCTGCGAAGACTAAGCTTCCAGAAAGTAGAGGAACTCTGGACCAAGTACACGGACTGTACCGAGACCAGTCCCGACCAAACTCCCTAGCAAGGTTTGCCTCACTGTTTCTCCCCTGAATTTTACCTTGCAAGGGAAACTGCAAAACTGAGAAGATAGGACTCCTCAGCAGTGCGTATCCTACACTGCTCTAGGGATATTCAAACCTGCAACCACTTACCAGCAGGCGAACTACCAGCACCATTAGCTTTACAATCACTGTATTTCGTACACGCAATTTGTCCAAAATAGCGACAGTAAACTAACGTAATCTTCCACCTAAATTTGGGAAATTAATAGCATACTTGCCATCACTTTTGATTTCGTCAATTCATACCTACTAACATCAGTTTTGAGTTCCCCAGCTGAATTTTAGACTTTTAAATCTATGAACGCTTATATGACAGGAATGGAGAAAAAGATATACCGAACAACTCAAAACAAGCTATCAGTTACTGGGTCACCGTTCAGAGTGAACCAGTCGTATCGCTCAAGCGTGAACATGTTCACCTGTTCGGATGTTATAATTAAGCTGACTCCAGCATCGCCCGAGGCGGCGGGGAATGTGCATTTTTGGTGAGACCTCATAAAGCGAAAACATGGATCCAGTGCTTTACCCGTTTAATATTGACAAGACAGAAGAAAGCACCAGGAAAGAAGAGGACAACTCAAACTTCATATCCACAAATCTCTTGCAGCTAGCTGATAGCTGAGTCAGGTCCCAGCTATCATTGGGAAAAGCACGCTTATGTGTAATCTTGTAACTTTTCCCTGACAACACGTTGTGCAGCGAATTCCACTAGGGATATATATCGGTCCACAGCTTCAGCAGATACTCAGTTTTGTCTTCTACTAATATTCTACAAGGCTTTATTTGCACTTGGTCCTTTGGAGTAGTCTTAAGAGACCATCTGAAGTGTCAAAACATATCCGTGACCAGCATTTGATACGCATTAATGAAAGAGAATGTTCCACTTCGCGAAATGCAATGGTTTGCAAAGCAATTTGGTTTTAATGGGTGACTAAATTGAATCCGAGTTGAATCAAGTGGGACACAGGGTTGACGAAAACCCCACGACTGTGGATACCTGATGAGCCCCAAAAAGGATGAAGTCACTCATGGGTTATCGAGAGTTTTCAACCACCTTGTGAGTAGTGTGTTCTGTCTGCATAGTGTTCTGTCTGTTGACGGGATTGACATTTTCCATTCCTGGAGAAAAATGCGTATAGGATAACTCAGCGATCATCTGTGGAATCAGTCGTCAATTTCATAGGTTTTTCTGCATTGGTCTCAAATTGCTTTATTGCTACCCTGCTGCCTTCGGGCAGACGATCGACAAGAGAAAAATATTGTTGCCACAACCCGCCGATTAAAAATGAAATGTAGATGGGCGCTCAAGAATATCATACTATTATTAGGTTAGCTGGTAAAGTGCGCACTGGGAGATAATTTCTCCATTTACTGAAGTTACCTGCAGTCCAGGGTTGGTTAGCCACACAGTTCGGCAGTCGTAGAAATTAACGGTAGACGCCTAACAAAGGATGGGTTTGAACACTAATCTGTAGGCAATATCTGTGAACGGATTTTTGCACGGCAATTTTGGCGAGCAGTTGCCAAACCAGAAAGGTATCAGATCATCAGTAGTCACTCAAGTTTCTGCTACGCGATCTATGAACTAAACAGCTAATGACTAGACTTTGATGAAAAAAATTTGCTCGTGCTTATTTAACTAGTTTGCAAACTAAAGTAAGGTCAGAGATAATTCAAATTTATAACTTGGTGGTTTCTGTGAAAAGAAACGTTCTGTGTCAGGACCAAAGAAATCAACTGCTTTCTTCAGCCACATACCCAAAATAAGTGAAGTACTTAGCGGAATACACTCATTTGCAAACCAGTTTGGTTTTACGGGAGACTCACCTGGAACCTACCTGAATCTCTCGTTTATGATGTTTTTAAGCTGTCGAAGAATTTTCAGCAACCTTATGAGTAGTGAAGTACGTCTAAGTAAAGCAATATTAACGGTGGCGTGGCAACAAGAGTGAAATTTACATGCTCTATAAGGCTGAAAAACATAAGGAATTTTTTCCATGATAAACGGGTTGATAGCGTCAGAATATTCCGGGCATGCTATGCTGACTGTTATATTTTCGTGAAAACGACCTTGATGAATGTCAGAATTAGTCAGTTACGAGCATGAAGCAAAGAGATTGACGTTGCTCTGAAACTAATCACATGACTCGTTGCGAACCATGATAAAGGATTCAGAAATCGATCGCCATCCGGTGTGGACCGTACCCAAAAGCCATTTGGATTATTCACCTTTGTTTAGAAGGAAAAACACCGGGAATTCTCTAACTATCATTTGTTAAATTGTGCCAGAGTGTCAGCCAAAGAATGACTAGACGCCAAGACATCTCATTCAATGCCACTACCAATTTAATCACGCTATCACTTTTCAAATATGTCATCAGAACTCTTCCACTCCCTACTTTTACGAATGCAGTAGACACTTACCCCGGCTATCAATTGTTTGTTTCCTACCCTTGGCACCAGTCTAAGTACTCTACTGCAACAATAGTTAACTTTTTGCCCTTATGACAATCAAAAACTCTCTTGAGCTGCAATGATCCCTAAGTAACTGATGGTCAAAGTGGTGGGTAACTGGTCGATGGACATTGAGAGGATTGCGTTTTTGGTAATATCGTGATTATGGCAGCTGGACTATAAATAAACCTGAAGTGGCAACTTTAAGTTCAAAAATGTGTTGTAGCACCAACCGGATTTCCGAAGAATGTGTCTGGTTCTCGTTTCAGAAGATCCACTTTGAAGTTAATCCTCAACGAAGAAGTAAGCAGGTAACTGTGAGAGCCTTTTTAGGATCTAGAAACGTCGAGGTACAAAATTTCGCTTAATAGTTACTTTGAAGGAGACGAGAAATTTCGCCGTACTTCTCCTCTGAATATCGGTTGGACTTCATATTCCAAGACAACCATCAGATATCGCATAGAACGTTGTAAACCATCAACATCGACATCGTCGTCAGCAACATCATCATCGCTACCATCATCATCCTCACCATGGACAGCAATACACCAGAGGCAAAAACTGGTGGCCAACAGCCATACAACCGTGAAAGCAGATCGTAGGAAAATGTGAAAAGAAAGGAGTGAGTGGGTTGGGTTGGGTTGGGTTGGGCTGGGTTGAGATAGCTTCCAACAACTAGGTACGTACATCACTGAGATAAACCCATCTGCTCACCATGTTGGAGCAAGACCCCGTCAGTGGGAACAACCCAACATTCTTTGCTAAGAAGGGAGAGCCAACTCGCTAAAGGGACCGGCCGTGTGTTATTTTTTTTTTGGGAATTTCAAACAGGCGCCGGGAAAATCACGTGGAACTCATTCACGGAGGTACAAAGAACCCACAGTGCCCAACCTGAGGTTAGCTGCTTGCATTTAGTGTTTTCACGCCATGGACAGTCCCTCTCAGACCTTTTTACAGCAAGGGTTTAGAGTGGAAAACCAGACTCCCGTTGGTAGGTGGTAAGGCATTCTTAGCTTATGCCCCAGCCACCTCAACCTGATAAGCCTTACGTGTTTTTCGGGTGAATCCGATTTGTTACCTAGTGCTCGGTTACACTACTGCCTGTTGTACTATAGAGATATCTACGGTCAACCACCTGGAGAAGTTTGAGTTCTTCAGTCTGGAGAGACTATGTTTCACAGCCATATCGTACGACTGCTGTCGTGATCGATTTGTAGATACAGCCCTTTAACCTTAGTTATATTCGTCTCTGCCCCCGGAGATGAGGTAAGGCAACAGATCCTACTCGGTGATACGTGCACTGACTTTAACTGTCACAGTATGCTGATGGCCCTGCACCTGCCAAGATCAGTAAACCTTTCAACAAACTAAAACTCCTCATTACGGAGTTTCAAATAAGACCTGGGAGTGGGAAATTCTACAGTAATACCTTGCACTTTGAAGGTGCAAACTACATGCCGAGGCGGGAGGCTATCTTTGATTTTCTATCTAGGGTGAACAAGTAATACAGAGCTGGCATCCGCACACTTTCTTTTGACGCTGTTTTGAACGCACATTTTTCGAGTCCCTTTGCGACCACACTCCATGATAGTAACGATGACAAATCTGAATAAAAAAGGAAGATGACACGTCCATTGGGAATCACACTAGTTGTGGGAAGTTCCTGGCTAGCTAACTGCAAACTCCATCGCAGCCAGAAGTAGGGAAAAGAATGGTACAAAAAAGCATCACCAAATTCAAGAACATTCCTCTTTGGCCAGGTAATGTAGAAGAGCCAACCTATCCACGGAGTCAATGAAAAGCACCAGTCCCTGCTGAGTTCGACGTGAAACAAGTTTCATTTTGGTTTCACCGGAAACAGCCCCAGAAGGGGCAACGGGTTTTCAGTTTCAATCAGTTGAATCAGAAAGGGGTCTTTTATGAAGAATGACTAATTGCTTACCAATACACTAGCAACTCGATTAACAACTATAGTGCTTCTTCGAACGGATGGACATGAACCGTTTATCGGAAAGTATACAGCAAGACACACCCAAAAACTTTCTGTGTACATTAGCCCAAATATCTTTAAAAGTTTGAACAAGAAACAGTGACACTGGATTATTGATTACCAAACGTTCCCACTGAATGCTTTTAATGAACACTTTCAGATAGCTGTAAGTGAACCAATCAAACTTCATAATAGATCACCTTATGGTAAAAAAGGTGTGATCATTGTGATGAATTTGGTTGCCACCAACTTGACTTTGATGTACTAAGTTTTACTTCTCGACGTGGGAATTCCAGAAAACATAATGCAAACGGGAATACGTCCAAGCTTGCCCCAAAAACAAACATGCAGTAACTAAATAGTGCTGAAGTGAAAGTTTTTTAATCACTTTCGGCTGAGAGCGCCGCCTGACATTTAAGGTGGAATGCACTGCCCTTACAAAATAGGCTGAACAATCGTGTTGCCCACAAGCAACACAAACTCAACGGAGCTTCCCTGAGTGTCATTAATTTGGGAGGATATTTTCAGTTTAAACTACTTTCGCTTGGAGTTTAAGTGCGTGAAACCACGACGAAGCCTCAACCCATCTAAAACTATTGGATGCTGAAGCTCGACAGCATGTCCATACGTCGTTCCTGAGCAAAGCTTATCGAGGTGTTCCGCCACCATTTTCAGTTTTAACAACTCATAAAACAGTACCACCTCCGCCCTGAACTCGAAGGCTCGCCTCCACCAGACTGTTGATGGTTGCCAATTTCTAGAATGAACCCCACGCCTGTAACCTCCATGTCCCATTTGTCGGACAGGTCGTGTAGATTATTGGAAATTGTTCCTACCGGTCACATTTCTTAGGGAAAACACGAATTAGCCAATCTAGATTATCAGCCAACTGACACAGAAATCAGTCACTAGCAATTATCCTGTTTTGGTTGACTGATTATTACTCAACTGAGATTTCTTTCCGTAAGCGAAGTTAACTGCGCTGAAATACCAAGAAGCACAGTACAGCTGTACTGTACCAATAATCTATAAGTGGCTCAGAGTGTAACGTTCAACTGAGAAGTCGTCACTCGGGGATCTAATCAATGTGACCACGTGACGTGCTTTCCGTGACTGAAGGATGAGTGTCACTAGTTCCTGTCTAAGTGCCAGCTAATCACACTACTGATCAGTCGCTCGTGTTCAGAGAGTCGAACTACTAGCCGGGAGGTCACAGTTTCGAAACTCCCTAGATTTTCGTGAGATACGCACTGCTGAAGAGTCCCAAAAAGCATGACTCAATATTGCGTCGGATCGTGAAAACGAGTGTTCGAAATGGCAGTAGCATCTGTGGAGACTGCCTTATCCAATGCATTGAAGGAAAAGCATGTTAACTCGTGTGGTTTGTGGTTGAATGAGTCCATCAAGTGTCTTTGATATCCATGACACACGCATGGAATTATTCCCCTAATATAATCCTGTGCAAAATCGTCGAATGAAAACATACACCCTGGGGATTTATGTTCCTCCGATTCTCACTCCTCAGCTGCCTTCCCAAATAAAATAGTATACCCGGGTGGGGACCATGGGCAATAGATTAGAGATTTTATTGGACTATACTGCTGTGTATGGTACATTCTGGCAATACTCTATAAATGTTTTTATGTTTCAGCGTATAGATAAACTAGTCCGTGCAGCCGTAACCATGTTTGGACGGTTAGAAGGTAAGCGTGCACAGGCTGGATGGTAAATTTAGGAGAAAGCCGACTCCACATAAAGTTTGTTTACAAAATATCCCTGCTAATTTTTATTCTCCGGGCTCCTTACTTCTCGCCTTAACAATGTCGCCGAGTTTATGCCGGCATATGTTTGGACCTGTGGAACAATTAATGTCACAATGGGTGTCACAGTTCAAGTCTGCAAGTGGTTTTCTGTGGTAATCCCGCGTCTTGACAGTATTTGTTATGGTGAGGATCTTGCCTACTAGCAACTATGAGCTTCTGGAACATTGGTCTAGTTGCTACCCAAGCAATGCTGTCTCCTCCAACGAAGCCCAACAATCAGGAACTGGCTGAACTCAACAAAACTCGGTTCTTCGAAGGCCAGCAAACATGTGCAAACCATACGATGCGTGCGAGTTGGTAATCCGACCCTATCCACTAAACCGACAACATCGATGAGTGCATGGATGTTCCAAAGGTAAGTGTGCATGGTTTCAGTCCACAGATATAGCACTGAATGTGAACGTACGCATGTCCTCGAGCAGTGCGTACTGTCTAACATCATTATCAAACACTGTCCATTTAATATGACAATTTGAGATCGTTCGCTTGACGCTGGTCTAGACGATTTTTCGAAATGCTAATACAAAGGATCGCTCATTCCGAAATCACCGGTATTGGCTTATATAATCGGCCTTCAACAAATGCCGGGGTGGTCGTGGGACATACTTCAAAAGCCATTGTGCACACTAACGGGATTGGTAAGATTTATTCACGAGCTCTCCACGATTTGTTAACGGTTAGCAGAAGGTCAAAATGGTACATGACATCAACTCCGTGGCCTGTTCCAAGGGGAGGCTGAAGATCGACGGTGCAGGCTCGGGAGCATTGTGATCCGAAAAATAGTTTGCTGCAACCATCTGTTGGTTGCGTCGTGGTCTTCTAACGGGTGATCAGATTTTGTTAGTAACGGGAAGCTTCGGAATTTACATTCTTCTATTTAACCGTGAGTAACGGGGCTGGTTTCTGTTGAAAGACTACACCGCATCTTCATCCTTGTTTGCGTGATATCACCAGAATGGTGCGCAAAAACAAGCACAGACAGTCTGAAAACGCTAACAGGGTACTTTTGCAGCACAGAAACGACCAAGACTGTTGACGATAAAAACTTTAAGCTTTTGTCTTGGAATTTGTAAAAATGTGTAATATTTGGTCACACTTCCCCATACTGCATTTTTAGATCCTGTTTTGCACCTGGAGTTGCTGCAAGAACCTAGTTACAGGAGAACACTGATACACATGGCAGAAATCCTGGTGTCGTTGGATTAATCTTATTTACAGGAACAATATTTCAGTGCAAAGGGTCCCTTTCGTACTACTAACTTTTAGGCCCCGTAGATTAGCGTCATATCATGTATCAGACAAGCAAAACTCAAGAGGAAGACGCCACCGATTAGTTAGTCGCAGGAAAACGCTTAAATGATAGGTCACTCATTCCTACCAATCTCTGTCAACTCAGCCTACAAACACTCATGGATGGTAAGTCACGTGACTTAATTCCGGTCATTTGCCATTAGCCAGATTAGTCCGGATGGCCAAATATGTTTGAAGGAGGATAACAAAACGCTTATGATAAGTGATTTTTGCATACCTATGTGGGGAGTGTAAACGAGAATGCTGATGGTCACAGCCCTACGTAAGAACCTTCGCATGTCCGGTAGACAGTCCGGAAAGCTAATTCCAGTTTGACACCGTGGTCCGAAGTATTCGGATGTTCAAACATAACGCTTTTGACAATTTCCCTGTTTACTTTTAACCACAGTGGTTGGTAGACGTTCTCTTAACCTCTTATCAAGCTTCTTGTCCATTTCATCGATATATCAGTCTGAACACGAACACTGGAATCGGCTAGTACATCTACTTGTGGTCATGGGATGTGGCCTATCATTGAGGTGTTAAAAGGTCATCAGCCAGTTGATGAATCTGAACTTGTAGAATACGGTGGATAGTTGACAAGCTACATTCAAATATCTTACAGATATAAAGCTAATAAGCAAATGGTTTTTTTAGAGCAGTTATAGCTATGTTACCTGGTAGTCTTGGCCACTTGTTTCCCCTGAAAGTCTCTCGGGATAGTCATTTTTTACATAGAATATTCTTGTTAGAACCAAACAATAATTGCAAACTCGACTGATATACTCAATTACATACCAACTGGTCGTGGGCTGTCGGAGAGTTATCAGCAATCTTGTGAGTAGTTTCCTTTATGAAAGTAATCACAAAAGTTCACCAGAAGGGATTTTGTAGGCCCGCCATTTCAAACGTCTGAATAAATGTTGTTTTAATTGTGACGGAATGACACTGAAAAGTGGATATACTGGATAACCCAGACTGGTACAGGTTCGGAAAAAACTCACTGATGTGGGTTGTCATCCAAGAATGGGATGATCTATCCCGGATAGATTTGCTGTTGGGTGGAGGGCGTTTTACCATTGTTTTCTTCAAAAATCTTTTAGGATGGTCAGTGTCACATGCAGTATACTGAGCGGAAGTAAACGCCAAGTGTGCACATTCACCGGAACCAATTCTGTGGACCATCTGTGTATACCAGCTGTGTACATACCGAATACCTTGCCGACATATGCGACATGCGAGAAAGCCAAAAATAATGCTTTCAATTCGTTACACGTCTGTTCAAATCTCATGCAGTATTCTACTTTGTTCATACAAAACCAACCGCTTTGAAAAAGAACATCACAAAGGAGAGATTCAGCTTGGATTCGGTTGAGTCCCGAGTGAAAACCAAATTTGTATGCAAATGACTACATTGACTACATTTTGTTTTTGTTTCGTGACAAACGGCACCAGAACTGCAGAAACTGGTTCATCCAGTTGGGTTTACGATAGACAATCCCAGGATTGTAACCTAGTGTTGCGGTATGTCAGCAAAACATCCAAGAATCGAACGATGTCGCATTATTTTAAGCAACAGGAAAACCTGATTCTGGGATGAATGTTGGTGAAGGTTGACGTCAATCGTTCTGGGTTTTGCGTGATGGAAATATCACCAAAATACCGGCGGTAAGGAAAACTTTCGGCGGACTGCTTGTGCTAAACTCCCGCGGTCTAACATTCAGTTCCACTGATAAACTCAGTCACCTTCAGTCTGCCGGCATAAGTGACCACTGAATGTATATTACTTACTCATGGTCCATCGAAGTTCCTTAAGTGACGTAACTGGAGAAGGAACTTTTTCCGTTCAAACAAATGACCACAGAGGGGGTTGCCGCTCTCAGTGAGGAGCATGTCAGTGAATAGGAAACAAGTAATAATTGAGAATCTATTTTTTTATATGAGGCGCTTTAATCTTTGCCTAATTCAACAATAAAATAAATTCGTTCAGATGTAATATCCTTTTGGCGCCTAGTTGCCATGCCACCCGAAGGAAGCACGAGGGCTGGGATACTGCCAGGTTTCAAAGCCTAGACAGGAGAAGTCGAGAAGCAGAGGCCGGGTTCGAACCACGGACCTTCCCGTCAGTAAATTCGCGCTCTAACCACTGAGCTATCAACAACTTTCATCCATTCAACAGCTTGTCGCGGAAAGCACACGGCTCATCATGTGCTTACAATTACTAGTAGTCATGCTCTTCACTGTGCGGTGAATCATTGCGAATCTGCCCCTGGATAAATTCGGACGCATTGGATATCAGGGCTGGGGAACCTTGCCTAGACCGCAGTCACGGAATACACTGACTTGCTGGTTTACGGGTATCCACCCGTGTACTGCACATAAAGCTGCTTCTATCTAGTACTCTCAAACAGCATTTCAGTTGCCGCTACATCACACTGGTCTGTCCTCCGGAAGTATGACGAGAGCTAGAATTTCGATTTCCATCTTACGTTCGTGCATCGATAATCTATGCAGCAAGTTGTTCAAGTTTTTTGACAGCCTAACTTTTATTAGGCACCGTTGTTCGTTGTGGTGGAATTTCCTGAAACTGGTGACTGGGAGAGTTACTCTTGAAGCCCAACCTAGTTGGGTCCAGGTTGGTGGCTGTGCAAAACATTTTCGTGAAACAGTCTGTAAGACTTTCATTCTATTAGCCCTTCCTTGAAGGAGCTTCGGCTTTAGCTTCAAGATGGGAAAGGTCAGCTTGTTTAATTTTGAATCTTATTTTCCAAAACTTGGACATACTTATGCTTTATCGGAAAATAAACGTCTGTGACAGATGTAAAATATCATCCCTTCTAGATAGTTCTATGTGAGCCATTGCATTACTACACAGAATCAATGTTTTTTATTCGAAACCTTGAGTGGGTGGATAACGATACATGCAACATGTCCTTGTGTGCTTGAACACACACAGGTGAATGTCGACATTTGTGAGCTGCTATTAATCAGGCCAACCGGACATTGATACAAAAATTCTCTCCTATGTGATAAATTCCTCTTAATGTGGAAGACTTTATGCAGTTTGTTGAACTAAGCATTGGTGTTGGTAAAGGTAAATGTACAAGTGAACCTCATATGAACTTCCAATCGCCAGTCTATGATATCTTTAGGATAGCAGTCGTATAGCAGTGGTCTGTCAGACTTTATAATCCTGTGTTTGCATGTGGCACTGACAGGAGTGACCTTGTTTAAGAGGACGGTACTTGTTTGGGGACAATCTATTGATTCAACGGCCTCAGTATTTCATCGCATTATTAAAAAAACATACAGTTATGTGTGAACAAATCTTTTGTATTCTCTTCTTGTCCACCGAGGGAGACTCCTGAATTAAACCCTCTGGTTTCATCCCATCGCTTGCCTTTTTACTGCTACTACCATTGTAGTTGTGGTATCATCATCACACAACCAAGTTCAAAAGGTCACGTGTCATAAAGGTTTCAAGGGGTCTTTAATCCCCAGTAAAGTCAGGAGGGAAATGTTAGTGGTATGGAAGTACAAATGACCTGGCACTTGCAAATGGCGGCAAAACGGTGGTTTTGGCAAGAGGGTCGTCAAAAGCAGGGTCATTAAACAGAGAGAATGCAGTACAGGCTCAGTAGACGAAACTGGGACGAGGAGTCTAGTTGAAGAACGACAAACCAAGGGACACTGATAATTAGTATTAACTGGACCACTTATTGGAAATAAGCTGGACATTGTTAGCGATTTATTCAGTGATCCTGACAGGTAATTCCTTAGGTAAAAGAGCCCAGTAGAAGATAAAAGCCAAAGATGGTGCATCAGCATATACGAAACAGTTAGGTAGGCGGTGATATTTCTGCATTCTATTACGTGCTTTCAAATGCTTGGTGTTTGTCCACCAGTTGTAAAAAGTGAGATTCATGGACCCACGGTACTCCGTTTTTATTACGACTTTAGGAACAACAAAATTCGCATGTACTATAGGGGTGGTCTCTAAATGGAGAGGAGCAAGCAAACTTTTTCGAATCAGAGTCTATCTAGCATGAACCTTTTCGTAAGTTGTATCAGCTATAACATATATATATATATATATATATATATATCAGTATACCTTATGTAAACTTGAAATGTTGGATATGACTATCATGTGATTACTGAATGATTTTCATCGGATTTACCCCCACTAAGCTGTTAACGTTACCTGGATGATCTGACTGTCACTGCCTCAATCGTTTGTCGATCAAAAGGTCAAAAGTGCGTCGCCACACGTGTCAGAGTTGAACATGACTACGGCTAATGCGACTGGATTGATAGTCAAACTAGGAACATCATGTGAGAGAAGGAATAGGATGGCATACCTGGGACAAAGGTTAGCACCAGATGCCCAAGACAGTTAGTTAGTTCAAACACCAGTTCTTCCTGTGTAACAATACACCTTGAAACTCCCCCATACCTGACGAAATAGAGGGCACATGCAATTTAGCGTACTGCATTTGCAAAACTTTGGTCCCCTGAAGTCTAATCGACGGATTCAGCTTATTTGTTTCCGAAGTCATATTAGGGACGCACCATTGTATTCCACGGCCACACGTGCAATGTTGTTTTAATCATCCTCTGTCTCTGCCTTCATACATACATGTTGACATCACCCGGGGAACTGTGATATGGATGGAGGTTGGCCAAATGTTATCAGTCTGAAACCTAAAAGCGCCTTCAACACAAAGTTTCTGTCACGTGTCGGATTGTGGAGGGGTCGGGCCTTGCAGATACTCCAGCCCTATTGGCTATAAAAAGAAGTCCGAAACTGAAAATTTCATTGGAATTCAAACGAAAGTCATTGGAAGGAAGATTGTTTGACAGAAGTAATATCTGGCAACGTTTTCGGAAAAGTTTGGTAGATTTATTGCTGGTCAACGTTTCGCTTTTGACACAAAAGCTTCGTCAGGCCAAGTGACTAGGTTACGAGATCGGTCGACGTTTAAGGTGGAAGGAGAACCAATCAGCTAGTATCTGGCAATGTTGCAGAATATGGGTAGCTCGGGTGCACTGCTTAGTTGTTGGTCTGTTCGCCGATGCAATCCAACTGCCAAGCTCGGTGAAAAGATCAACAACTAAGAAGTAATATCTTACTCTTGCTGGCCTACAAGCAAAAATAATTTCGGTAGCTGAGATTGTTCAGATGGTGATCAAATTATTTGCTACGACATGCAAATTGTTAATGTGCACTTAGCGTTTGATGCAATAGTGTACCTCACAAAATTGGTGTGTGTGATGCGGCGAACTGTTAAAAAGCAACTTGGATAGATTTATTGATTGGGAGCGGATGGTTGGTTTTCATTCTTATACGGGTGTGCATCAAAGTTGATTTTGACAGGCAGGTGTTCCTATGGAAGGATGAAGGGAGTGGACTTCCTATAACATTGATAAGAGTGTATAGACAACTCTGCAAACTTTCATCGCTCTCAAAGGCAGACGAAAAGGGCTGGACAGATTGCAAATGTCTGATTATGCAAGGCAATAAATCGCGGCTGGTAGAGATGTAAGTGTCTGGTCATCAGGACGAGTTTTTGACGTGTGCTGAACGGTATGCACAAGCAAGCACAGTTGGTAGTAAACATCTGCACCAAGGATGACTGTCACATTCGTTTCCTTCCTGGTTGGTGTCACAATATAAAGTCACTAACCACATGTACAGTCTGTCACTCTGACGGCAAAGCCAATCTTTCACTCGAAAAATCAGGAACATTTCATTGTGCAGACGACAAGACCCTGCAATATTTTTGCTGCTCCAATATTGGTTGTGGAAGTAGAGTGATGGAAACTATAGTCCGAAATAATTTTCATGCAACAACTTGCTGAGATGCAAGGTTTACTGAATTCTTTCTAAGTTGCGCTCAACAATGGCTGCATCCCATACTATTCCCAGTATTACGAAAAATGCAAAATTTTATCGGGCACGGTGACAAGACACGTAGTGAGATGTTAACCGTTCATTCGCTTTCGCCATCACCGCATATCATACGGATTTGTAACGACGCGGCACGGTAAAAACAAATGAGAAAAGACGTGTAAGATGACAAAAGCTTGATGTGGGATAACTTTCATGGTGAACAGACAGATTCTCTTGTGACTCTTCTAAGAAAAGGGCATTCATATGAATTCATAAGAATTCATTCATACAAATTCATAACTCCCCCGAGAAAGAGACATTTTTGCGATTACCTTTGAAGGATGACCATACCTTTTTCGATCATACCTAATCGACCTACATCTGTGTAAGCGGGCACTTACATTACAGGTCAGTAAATTCACTTGCCACTTGGACTTTTTCATTTCGGATGCAGCTGTGGTGACACCTTGAATGACCGCGCACTTTTCGCTTACACTAGTAGCCAAAAATTTACTCGCATTCTTCACTATTGCTGTGCCTACGGAATTGGCTTGCACGTTTCCACAAGGATGCGATGTGACCTATCCACATCAGACAGCTTGTACTCTCAAACTGCTGGCCTACCTCAGGTTACTGCTAGCCTTATTGGAAAGCCACATAGCTATATTTTCCATTTGTGGACCCATCCTATTAGCAACTTCAATGTAATACAATCCCGTTAGCTTAAGTCATTTTAACTTACCCTTCGAGCTGAGATGGAACATATGGAAACTTGGCAAGTTCTCCTAGTTCAGTCTAGTTGATGGGGATTACGTACTTCAGCTGTTATCTCTTATCTTTATGACTGCTTCCCGAAGTCTTCCTGGTGTTCTTCATGAGCCGTAGTTCACTAAAATATGTCTGTCCCTAGGTTTACTATCCATGACGCATATGTTGATAGCCAATGTCTCACTTCAGTAGCCGTTCTAATTCCTGCTCAGAGGACTGACCATTATGACTTTTACCTGCTCTGCGTTACTTTAAATCGTACAGGTTTGTTATCCAGGTGCAATATGATTCCAAATCTTAACTTTCCGTTTGGCGCACCACGAGAAACGTTCAGAAAACTGAGTTGGGACGATCGGCCGAAACAAGTCATACACATGTTTTACCATCCTTCAAAGCGTGCACTTTCGACGAGCAGGTTTTCTGGCATGACGAGTCCTGAGATCTTAATTGAAGTAACCAACTTGAGTGGAGGGCTAAATAGGTATTTACAACCCGCAGGAATATGAAACCCAGTTCCATGTGCAAACCAGTGGTGAAAAGCCTATGCGGATTCTTTTTGTGAACAGTCTATTTTTGAAAATGTTTACATCAGCAGACTGCCAAGCACATTTTAACAACAGGTCATTTGGTTGGTGCCAGCCATTTACTTGCAGTCTTGCCGAACATTCGAAAACGCTGTTTGTTGGCATTTAGTGCAGCCATATTGAATAAGACAAAGTAGGCAGTATTATATGCACAAGAGATTGAAAGTCAAACAGTCTGTTTACGGATTCTTTAGCTCTGCATTGGTACTGTTGTTTACATAAAGATGTGAGTCTTACATTGATGAATGTGAAATAACGGTTAATATTTTACACCTACTTTTCTCGTTGTGCTTTTCGCCTGAGCTCGGCTTTATCGGGATTCGTGTATTGATCCGCTCAGCTAGTGCACAGTACATGTAACAATCCGCCTTGAGTGGAGAGTATTTCTGAGGTCATCATCCCATAAATGCTAGTAAAGAGCTTACGTGACCGGTCTCATCTACGTTTAAATTATGAGCTCCCAATAAGAACATGAGGCTTCTGCTTGCTGAACATTCTTGATACTGACAAAACCTCCTCGAATTGGCTATCATATCTAAGAATAGAGGATGTAATTTGCGTAGCACAATGAGGATTTTATTTTTCAGTGCCTTGATACTAGGCACGATTTCATCACGACCAAAGATCTTGACACTGACAGGTTTTTGGCAAATGATTGTCAGTTGGTCATGGAGTCTTAAGGTGGAGTTTGGAACAAGTGAGAAGCATAAAACTCAAGGAGAGAGGGAAAAACCTAACTGTCAATCGACTGTCTGATAAGTTAGACCCCGGCTAGTATTTGATCGGACAAGCCACGCATTCTGTCCTGCGGCTGTTCCAGGTCAGCTTTATAATGCAAATTGTTCCAACTCTACCCAATGTGCGTGTCCATTGGAAGAGTGAGACACTACTGCATACAAATCTACGGTGGCTTAGTGGTGTTTAGCTAGCAAATCGTGTCCAACAGATGAGTAACAACAAAACCTCTTTGTGGAAATGTATCGTTTTGTGGTAGTTGATTAGATAAGTGTTCATAAATGCGGGTCACAAACTGATGGCCCAACTGACCAACAGGTGAACGTCAACACACCTGCATGAGCACGGAAGCATGGTACTGGGCGACGCCGACAGCTTATACTGATTAGTCAGGAGAGGTTTTGGAGCAAGCTTATTTCTTGCGACGAAATGGCGTCTGACCTAAAGCTTTGAATCGAAGCCGGTATCTTTTGGTTTTCAAAGAGCAGCTGGACATAAATGATTGAGCAAGTTGGAGGTTGCAGAAAGCCCTTGAAATCTCGGGGTTCACGCTTACTGTACCTGAGCAAGTCGCAACCGAAAACCATCTGTCACATAACTGAGGGAAACTAGCTCAGTTGAGCTGTGGGTAGGGTCTTCAAAGACGCGTTGAGGACAAGAAAATTTTACTTGCCCTAATTGATCAGTGATCAATCAAGTAGCTTTATATTGGACAGAGAATGATATTTATGGTCTCAGAGTTTGGTTTTCAGCAATATCACAGTCCGACACCCACTATTATTTAGACTATCCCAAAAATCTTGTCTACAACAGTACGTGTTTGGCATAAATTTACTGACTAGCTTTCATGGACAGATTGAGCTGTCCAGGTGTAAATTTGGGAAGCGCTAGTTTGAATATACCAATATTTCAAATGTTTTGAGAGACTAGACTATCTATTCCGCAATGAATGAATAACTGCATTCTTTTACGTATATATATATATATATATATATTTCAACCCAGTTAACTTCATTGCTTCCAGCACTTGGACGGGTGTAGTTGAATTTTTAACGACAGATTAGCTGACACTGCTCAGCCCATGCATACAAAAATCCCTTAAACAATTTGAGATCCCGCAGATTGATACAAAATTTAAAGAATTCCGGAAGAACTGCCTCTCTGTTATTATTGTACACCGAAATGCCATCAGCGCCCGTCATAAGGGACACTGAGATACCGGTATTTCCAGAGTAGTATTTCAGCGTAGTTGACAGATGCCCCAGAGTTTTAACTGTGGAAATTATGCGTTAGCACCATCAAATTCATGGGTTTCAAACATCTCAGGCTTTTTACGTTGCTTTCAGAATACTTCTCGAGACCGACCCTTGCTTCGACTTATCTGGCTAAAAAGGTAGGTTTCAATGAGAAAATCATACTGCATTCACTTTATTTGTCGCACAAGTGAGTAGCGCACACTACTGCAGTAAGCTTCTGATTTTTTTCAAAACCATTTAATTTGGTTACTTCAATGAACCTAGGCCATTTTCTTGGTACCAGCACATTCGTATCAACGGAAGCGGGGGTTAGAGAGAACACGGAGCGAACAGGCAAGGTAACAAATATTACCACAAAATAGGTAAAAAGGAATGTCGAGTGGTTAAACATTAATTTGAACGGATTCACGAAGAATGCTTCTGGAATTTTACTTCCGTTGAAAACTAGAAATTGTCCCAAGGAGGAATTCGCACTGGAGTTTAGAAATGCTGATTCGGGGGAAGGGGGTCACAAACCCAAGGGAAACCAAACATAGGGTTTCTTTGCATTTCTCCAGGTATGCCTGTCCAGTTCCAATGAACATGATAAAACAGACACACGCACTGTTTTTTATGGGTATACTATATGCTGTTTATGATTCTGAGGTCGTAAAATAACGGGATGCATCTCACTAAAATCGGCGAAAATTCGGGACAGTCTACTGTATTAGTTGGTGGTAGATGGCCTATTGGACTAACAAGTATCCGAACACAAATCAACGCATTTGTCATCGGACGCACTGAATTTATAAGCATTCCCGAGCAATCTGATAAGGATAGAATGGAGAACAGCACTGTACTTTTTTATTTGTGTTGATGGGCCCAGGTTGCAAACTAGATCAAACATTGTAGACTGAGTGATAATCCTGTATTGAGTGAAAGAAAAATGAGTTTGTACAGGACTAACGTTACGTGCATGATGATCAAGGTCTGGCTGTAGCCTGTGAAATGTGTTCATAGAAGATAACAGTGATTCGCTGTCTCACTCCTGTACGGTTCTCCGCGGTGTATACGAATGCAAGGTGAGGATCCACTCTGGCCTATTATCGGATGAATTCTTTGGCCAGCCTACCAGTTGGGTTCGAGATAGCTAAGTGATTGAGACACGAGTAGTCTACTGACCGGAATGTCCAAACCGGTTGGTTCCACAAGGTAGGCTTGAGACCAGATCCCGGTTTCCTGACTGCTTCTTTTTAGGCTCGGGCAAATTGTCAGCATCTCGGTCATCATGCATGCTGTCTATGGGTAAGCAGTTCATATTTGTGAATTTCTCAAACTAAGTGATTAGCTGATCAGCACAACTAATAAACCTGATTAACATAATGATGAAAATGATATTATGTTCACAGCGTGTCGAAGTCAAGTCTAACTGAACCACTCATTTAGGCTATTCATACAAGGGGGTTCATTTGAGTTTCCTATTAGCACTAACTCCGGTTACAACTGAGTACTTAACTGCATAGTCATCCAACTTGGGGCTCAAGTACAAAGAGAGGTTGATGGGAATTTAGGAATCAGGCCTATCTGATACCGGCAGCCAGCTGTCCAAGAATTTTTCTCATAGAAGTCGCACAGAAACACAGTGGCACACTGAATTTTCGGCAGTCCTTTATATGTTCTGGTAGGCATAGATCCAAAAAAACTGTCCCATGTGAATAGAACCTACGCCTCTGATTTTCACTGTATTCAAAGTACAGCTCTGCCATAAATTGTCGATGGCATTGTACTCAACGTCCTCACTTATAATGTGACTTAACAGTGGGATCATGAGTGTGGGAACATAAGATCTTGTCAGTTTGTAGCCCACAGTATGGTTGGCTTTAATGCTGGTGTTCCTAACACCGTGATCATTTACGGCCAAAGAAGATCATCCGAGATGAGCTCCATGGTTTTGAAGGCTAGAGAGTCTAGAATGGGGATCACCAAAGTTTTGGACCTCTTGTAGACCACTTTATCAATCCAAGGACGATAGTTTTAGTAAACGAAACGATATACATGTTGTCTGGGGAAGTAGTTTGGAGACGCTCTTTTTTTAAAAACTGCAAGTACACACTTCGTTTCAGCGTTGTTTTGAATGTCCCTTGATCGAGCCGAACCTCCGAATAGGATCTGGTGCATACATTCCCCCAAAGCAGTTGTCTCACTTCCTTTCGGTGAAGAGTTTCATAAATGTGAAAACTTTCTATCGTTATTTTGTCGTTCCAAGCTGACTCAACTTCTGTCTGCCTAAATAGGCTTCAACTAACATGACCAGTAAAATAAACTGCGAAATAAAAATCTGCCTACAGTACGACCAACATTCAGCCATTGCCTGATGTTTCTACCCTTAGGTCCTTAGGCTTCAGATTTACACGAGCTGGCGGCACGACACATGGGACGGATACTAAAAACAGCGACTTTCCTAGGACAAGTAAGGGGAAAGCTGAGTGAAACAGCACCATGGAGGAATTAAATCAGCCACATATTCGGTCATTTCGGGAGAGCAGAACAGTTTAGCCCATATGTTTCATCCGTCATTGTTCACCCAACAAGTGCTCATATTATATATTTATTATATTTATATCACGCACATTGGGCCATTACTGTACATCGCCCGTTACCTGATTTCTAAAACAATCAGTCCTGATCTGTAATCATTTATTTTTGCCAAACGATTGAATGATGAGTGATGAGGGTAAAGTACCATTATACGTCTCGTTTTGTCAAAATTCTGGTACAGAACGATTTATGAGGAAATGTGCGAGTCAGCAGTGCGTGTATCGGACCAGCCAAATTTACCCAAATGGATTGCTCCGGGTGTGTGCTGAACCTGTCAAATGAATCACAGAAATGTACGTATATCCAGCCAGGACGAGTTCACCAGGTACATCCCTAAAAAGAATCAATTAACGATCAGTTGAAGTCTTTGTTCACCTATCTTTAGAGTTCCACTCGGTGAAATGTGGTTCAGCGTTTTGAGACTCACATGAAACTGTCGATTACCCTCAAAATTTTGTGGGGAAAACTCGCAGAACAAATCCCAGGCAGATAGGAAAAAGTGTCTTTACAAAAAATCCAACAGAAGTTAAGATTGCCGCAACCCAAATAGCTTTTCTGTCCTCACCTGTTTTTTTGCAACCAAACGATTTGAAAATCAGCTGACTTGAACTGAAGGGAATTTTGGAAGCAAACATGGTACTAAATGGCGACATTTTGGCATCGGACAGAGCGTGTTAGTAAAGGACTATCATGGTAATCGCGTATCCTGGCGTCAAGACAAAGTCACTCGGCGAATCGGAAATGTTATCTATGATGTTGACGTGGGCTCTAAAAAGTAGGTTCGTCATGCAAATCAGTTGGAAGAAGCCTATTCACAACCCACTCAGGGAGTGAATGCATTGCCTCTGAACATTTTGAATTTTTGAAATCTAGATATGAACAGGGGAAGGGTAACAGGCACCCAGGTTGAGGAACAGCTATCAGAAGCACCTGTTTATCAACAATCACGAAAGATGACACGCAGAAGGATGTCACTGACAAAGATTCAAGTTAACCCAAGGCAGAAGACTCACACTACTCACACAACTTCAAAGAGGAGGTATTAGTAGAACCAGCTCCGAACGTAACTGGACTACACAACTGCCAATGGAATAACAGTTTTCGTTGGAACAGATTTAACTGGTTGTTAGTCACTTGCCCTTGACAGATGAGTCCTCTTTTTAGTATCATTTTTGGCCCGCTCAGAGCTTTCCACGTGAGCTTTATAAGCGGCCCGTTTTCGGCTGCACACGACATTCCTGTACGCGTCAGTGTTCAATAGATCAGCTGATTCGCACTTTCATTGGCTTTCTGGTTTGGCCAAGCGCAGCAGGCTATCAAACGGCTATCCAGACTCGGGTTCACGGTATTAGGAAGGCATTGAGAAAACTGTGGTTCACAACACAACGTGAACACATTTTAGGAGCCCGCCCCAATGCAGTGTCTATAACTGAGCAAATCCGCATGTTGCCTGCCGATTTCAGTTTCCGGAACTTCGTAACGCGCTTAGTACAAAGAATAAGCGGCTGAGAGGTTCAGAGAACATTTTTCTAGTTAGCCTTTGCCCGTGATTTTCCACTGTGCCAATCTTTTACATTATCAGACGACAGTTTGACCGAGAAACCTTAGAACGGATCAAAAGCACTTATAAAATATTCTACAATGGAACTGCGGCAAACTGAACGTGCAAAAGCTGCCGCTGATACCACGTAGAAGTTCACCTTTGGGTTTTGGTTTTGGGTGAGTAAAATGGAACTAATCATTATCCACAGAAAGCAAATGAACCTGACAGCTGGCTATGCGAGTCTTAGCGAGATACATTTATCTGGAAAGTACAGTAACGTTGTCAAGGGACTCAGCTGTGTCACTTGTTCACAGTGAATGTTGGAACTCGCTGATACTATGCTTGCTACAAACTACATGGGCTATAGGCCAAAGTAGAGGAGAATTTCACTTTAGTGAATTTCACTTACCAAGGAGAAAGAATGTCACTACTTCAGCTGAACTGGTAGGGCAGCTGCCTGTGCCTGTTCATCAAACGCTTCAAAAGTGTGTGCGAACCGGAACGAATTGAACTAGGTGGTGGGGAGCGCTTCAGCTGCACTGTAGACAAACTTGCTGGAATATGTACTTTGTTTAGTACGCCAGCACTGTTGGCTAGATTGTTAGCCACCTTGGAAAAGCTTCGCACAGTAGGGGTTCTCCACAGGCAAGGTTTTTTCCACCCATGTAGGAATCGCAGTCTTCTATGCACGACACCAACCCACAAATCCACTTGATAATGGCCTTTGTCTCGTAGGTTCAGTCAACCGAAACTTTAGGTACGTGTGGTGGTTCTTCTCCACCGCCTGTTGCAGATAAGCTCATCGAGACGGACATATCGTGTAACCACTTGATTGCTCTAGAAAGCGGAAATTTTCGTGTAAGAGAGCCAACATCAAATCATGTCTGATAAGAAGCGATGTTGGCCGAGATTGCCCTTAAATAAGGAAAGAAGAGAAACTGGGCGTCAAATAAATTTGTTCGAATAAGTTACGCGTAAAATTTTTAGGAGGACATATTGTGAAATTATTTGTTATTCTGTAGAAGAGGAAATTTTCGGATTCCATGGGAAAAAACTATTTTACGTAGAGGTTAATTATGAATCCACCATATTTTATATTCAAAGTGCGCCACAGTTAAGTTTACTCATTTTGTGTCTATTGTTGTAACTTAATAGTATTTCGCATATTCCAGGTACGCTGCCACCGCGTGCTGGCAAGCCCATTGATCAAAGTGCCCAGCACTTCGAAAAATGTATCTATGAAAATGTAGCACTTGTTTTCAGGACTTAGCCATTGATGTTACAGCAAAGCTGACAAACAAGCAGTGATTCAAATGAATCCTACTTAAATGTACAAAAACGAATAAATGATAACGTGATGGTGATACCCGAATACGACTGTGTCAAGGGATAATGAGCTTTGACCTTGAACTAAAAGACATGACTGGGGTAATAAGGGTTGAGAGCTATTGCGTGGCCGGCGAAAAGGCAAGCTCGAAAAAAGAATAAAGCTACAGAAATTTATGCATGATAAGGTTCATACCAAAAATAATACTGTTATACTAGAGAGTTCGTGACAAGTAGTCATTTTCGTCACTCACTGTGTGAAACAAAACAACATTCAGCCGTCGGAAAGATCAACGGAGGCTCAGAAATAAGAAAGACCGAGAACGCCGGAACATTGTTCGGTTCTCCAGATATAGAAATGTCGAAACTTTAGGTTGAACGTTCGGTTTTACAAACGTTACGTGGATTGGAGGGTTACAATTATTCTATATGGACACGAGCGAACCCCAGTACGTTGTCTCCTTAATACAACAGAAGGGTATGTTTCGGAAGTGATCATAAAAAGCAAACGGTTAACGCTAAATAGAAAGAGAACGTAGAGTGAAAAACATTCACCTGTGACACCGTTTCGGAGCAACTCGAAGAGCTGAGCTACTTCCAGTCGGCCAAAGCCTACACTGGAGTAATCCAGGGGTCAGGGTAAGGCTTAAGCCAAGGACTTCTCAGTCGGCAGTCTCGCGCCTCCAGCGATGAACTGTTTAAAGCCTCTCCCTCGGAAACCAGTCTACCGGAAGCCATTCAGTTACAGAAAAACGGAGACGCTACCTCTCAGCATAACTACTCTAGAATAACGAATAAAGTGCTTTTGACTACTTTTTAGTAAGGATTATGCAGCTGATCACATAATTTACTTACCAGTTGGAAGTGAAACTCTTGTTTGCTACCACCTTACCAAAACCTGAACAGCTATCTGGCCTGTTTGTTTGCTTGTTGGCTCACCTGCTTTGGTTCACCCAGAATTTCTATTGCGAATAGCAATGCACGAGTACAAAAGAATGCAGTAGAATGCTCTTTATGGAAAAGGAACGAGAAAATCAATATCCATTCCCGGCTTTCATTGTGTTCTTTGAAGAACTAGACGATATGTGATTCAAAACAATCCGTTTGCGTTTGTAAGTCACTTTCCTTTGGACACGTTTTCCGAATAAAACTGCACTTCTGGGCACCAGTTTACATTCAATCCAGTAGTTTGCGATAATCCCCAATGTGATTCTGCTGGGAAATAATAAAAAAAAAACAAATCACTGGCTGTGTTATCCATCCTTGGGTCTCAATAGTAACCGTACTACTGTAGACACTAGCAGTAGACGATACTCTGTGGACCATATCAGCTCTAGTGTATGAATACGTCAGGGTGAAGCATATCAGTTTACAATAATTTAGCGGAGTAGTTATAAGAATATAAGCTTTCCCTGATATGTTGACTTGCGACACCGGAAGATGCATTTCGAAATTTATTCTGATAGTGACGCACTGTTGCAGCCTGGATCAGTTTCAGTGTGTTAGAAAATCACAATCTTGCTACTGCCATTCGACGTCTTGCCAGGACTTGATTTGAAGGGTGAACACAAGTTTTTCGAGGATGAGATTGTGAAATTATGACGACTTATTTTGCGAAACATCTCACTTGGAGTCCTGCAGCAGGGGAAAAATTACTAATGTAATTTGGGTTGAATAGGTCAGTCCATTTCATTTTGTCTAATTTAGCCCAATTATACCCAGCTAAAACACACCTATCTGGCATATTATCGCAACTGAGTTTAAACAATCAGCACCGTTTTTCATGCATTCTCCATGTAAATATTTTTGGAACCCACGTTTTCCTCAAGCTCACCCTATTTTGAAACACAAGTTTTAAATTCCTGATGGAACGTACTACACACAGAATCGCTGAAAACTCTCCGACAGTTCACGACCGGTTTCGTGCTTCTTGGTTGTGGCCCTTAGTTTCTGTCATATTTACATTTTATGGAATCTAAACTGTACGTATTTCGAGAAATACGCAAAGCTTATTTGGTTTTGAAGGTGAAATCAACTGAATCCGGTTGAATCTCTGGTTTGGGATGTTCATCCTAGAGTTAAGGCTGGCCTTTTGAAGCAAAAACTTTTGAAAAAGATCACAAACGGGAGATTAAGCGAGAATTCAGGTAGGTCACACGCTACCTGACGAACCACTCGTGGACTGGTGAGGAACTTTCAGCAACCCTATGATTAGTGTTCCCTCAGACTAATGTACTACTGTAGCTTCAATATCGTCCCGACTGAAACATGAGGTGGCTTTTGTGCAGCACATTCAGTTGGAGAATATCGTGAACAAAAGTTACAGCCGAATTCATTTGAGTTTCCCATGTGCAAATGATCGTATTTCCTCTTACGGGTTTTCTGAAGTCCATGTCCGATTCACATACAGACTCATCACAAAAACGGACCTCCCATACCAAGCGCTTGCCATGCCAGGTCGTTCCATTTGAATGGAAATCAGCTTTTCATTTAACCTATATTAACTTTGGCCATTTACCGACTGTTTGATGCCTAGCCCTTTTTTAGTGATAGGTAATAGGGTTTCAGGTACCATAGCCACTATAATTAATTTCCGGTTATTTGGCCGATGGTCTAACCGGGGATTTGAGCTCCATAATCCCCAGCCAGAGTTACTTCTTTAGCTGTCTCAATGAGTCATGTAATTCGTTTGATTCCGCAGGCAATTAACTCCAATCACGGCGGGAAATAACCGGATACAGGGAGCTTGTAGTCATACTGTCTCTGTGTGAATTAGTGTTTACGATCTCTGCAGCGGATATAATCTTCTAATAGAAATATCGCCCAACTTGAAGCCATTATAACCGCACAGTATTCTGTTGCTATTAGTTTGAGTAATGATGTTCTTCCCGGCTGTATTAGTGCTGTAGTCGACATTTTCTCGGCAGTAATGTTAACCCGTAAAGCCCATAGGTGAGGCCTGACATATCAAAATTTGCCTGGACCTTTCCACAGGGGCGCTGATAAATACTCTGACTAAGGTGGAGGCAAACTACGTAGAAATTTATTCGCTGAGTTTCGGAGATACCCACCTTCTCCCAGTGTATTTCACCAGATGGTGTTTGTTTGAAATTGCTTCCGGTGTATCATTTCTAGCCTAAGATACAAGTTCATTCTTTCTGGAGAGACATACATCTTAGCTAGGATGAGGGTTGATACAATACACAATGTGCAGTAGATTTATATGGGGACTGAGCTTTCTCAATAGTTAAGTAAAATCAGGAGACAAGTAGGTAGCAGCCCAAAGGAGGCGAAATTCAGAAATTAATATAGTATATTTCAAAGAAAACTGGCACTTACTATAGGCTACTGTAATTTATACACCTTAAGTGTTCTGACTCGCTCCGGAGAATTTGTGTGTGACCTTCAGACACCCGGATACTGCTTGGCTGGCGAATCCCCCCTGGGAAAATGATATTCGTGGGTGCTCAGTCTAGTCTTAACACCTGAAACGTCCAAGCATTGAAGACTAAAGAACAACTAGATTTCCGAGCTTTGTCGTAAATAGAAGGCTAGGAAATTTTAGCCCAATTTAGGGCTCTGTTAGTTTAAACCCTGGTAAACTAATGTT
>SJOL01006718.1:156671-168110 GCA_004794785.1 Opisthorchis felineus
GCGGATTTGGGCGGCAGACTGTGTTAGCTGTTTAGTATCCACCCGCAGTGTTTATGTTTATCATCATAGTTGGTCCTAGTTACGCGTTCATTTACTGGCTCTTCGAAAACGGTGGCGTTCAATGTGTGGGCTAATGGTGGACTGGATACAAGCCTCGGGCAGATCAACTTTATCAAGCACCAGCAATCTGGGATGTTCCCACATGCTGGTCGACGAATAACTTGGATATCCCAGTTACCTTGGCTACCTGCACAATCTGACAGTGAGATGCAATCTGAATGGGAAATTGACTGATTTCTCAAGAAGTCTACCCCAATTTCATGAGAATAATTCCTACCTGTCCTGTCTTCTACCTTGTAATATCACTAAAAAACTAAGGGATCACAAAAATGGCCTCACTTGTCGTTTGTCACCTAATAAATTGCACGTGAGCTGATACTAACTGTAAAAGTTCGGTGATCTTTTGGACCACTGTTAACTTTCCCAATTGGTGATATTCTCAACTCAATAACATTCGACGGTTACGAAAAATATGTAGAGAAAGGTGAAAATCAGAAGTAAATATGACAGAATTTAACAAATACTCTTATTTGCACACGAATGTTGATTTTGACAGGGGACCCAACTGAATACAGCTCAATCTCAAGCTAAAGTTACACACAATATGGGCTGTTTTTCGTGTGGCAGTGGGACTTGGCCTGTTCAAACAGCGGAACTGAGGCGTCTTCAGGTGTTTAACAATCGTTGTCTCAGAACCATAGCTCGAGTGGGTTGGTGTTGGCGAATCCGTAACGAGGCGAGTAGAAAGTGAGTTTTTGGTTGTGCAACGGGGACTTCCATTTAAGAATATGTCCAGTGTTAGAAGCTGCGCTGGTTAGGCCATGCATTAACCATGCCGAACCGTCGTTTGCTGTGCCTAATTCAGAGTGACAGAAGAAGAGAGGTGGACAACTCTTGGACTGGCAGAAGGGTTTGAAAGAGATTACGAAACGTTTGGGTGCCGTCGGTGCTACTTGCCTTACAGGATGAGGACCGCTTGATTTCCACTGCGCCTGGCTGGAGGCGCTGCAAGATATGGCTGCTAATCGGTGTCAGTGGCGATCTTATTGTCAGTTTCCATCCAGATTGCCTGAATGAGTGTCTGGAGGTGTAGGCAGCTCGGAATGATTGTGGTAGGCTAGCACTAAGTCCCTTCCCGTACAATTTTATACTTTTCTTTTCAAAATAAGGATTTCAAATAAATCATGGCTGCACGACAGTGAAGAATCAGTGCTGAACACAGATTTCATATTGTCGATGTTGTTGATGATGTTGATGATGTTGATGATGATGATGATGATGATGAATGTGCTATACCAGGCCGACTTATGTTCTTCTTGGTACGATATTCGAGACAACGCAATGCCTTGTTGCCTAGGAGTAAGATGATACTCAACTGGGAGGGTGACGAAAACGTTGAAACTGCACCTACCTGACGGCACCCAAGAAGGGAGAAACCGGTTATGGGCGGTCGAAGGGTCTTCAGAGACCTTATGAATAGTGCACCACTTCTAGACGGCGACAGATTTCATTTGTTTGCAGAGTTCTAGCGAATATACGCTAGTGCATCATCATCCCAGAGACTCATCAAACTAGTTTGGCCTGTTTTGACCTAGAGACTTCATCTGGATTTTAACTCTGAAAAAGCCTGCCAGATCTCGATTCTCGTAGAATAACAGGAATATCAGTTTCTTCAGTCATGATAAGTACTGCATTTGTCATTACTGAGGAGGCGTTCCTCCTCGTCTCTTTCCACACGAAGAGTGTAGTGTAGGCGTGACGCTCCATTCGTATTTCAGAAAGTGTTTGGTCAAGTCAACCGATAGTGCATCTTTATAATATTTTGAAAATAACCAAAAAAATGAGGAGAATTTTGGTGGCTTAGACCTTATTGATGGTTGTTCATGTGTTCACTGAGCTGGGTAGGTTGGTCGCAACAGTCTCGTCTCCAATCAAGGTGACGGAATCAGTGCGCAGCAAGTTTCCGGTGCGTCGATGTGTATCCTTACATCCTGGTAATGTCACTTTGGTTGGTGGCGAAATGTTTGCAATCAAAGTGTCCAGCTCAGCAAACACACCATCAATAATCTAAATAGCCCATGATATAAAAAATAGCCGACATTTTTGCTAAAAATCGTTTCCCGAGGATCTAAATCTGACAGTACAAAAAAGGCAAAATTCACAAATAGTTGTTTCATTCAGCTTTGTATTGATCAGCAATTTCATTGGGTCAAATGCAGACCTCAAATTTGAATAGAGAATTCACTTTCTGCTCCGGATAATACGCAAAAATGGAAATTTGTTGACTTAAATACCTAATACTACACATGTTTTTCATCTCTGTTACCACAGTTCACCGGAATATGCGCCCCATGGTAGGGTTTTTTGGCTTATTTAGCCGGAAATATTTAGCACCAAACCTCCAAACTGCTTTTGGTGTGCTAAAAGCCCACCACTGAGTCAGCCATCAGACTGAACTGCACATAAACATGCAGAAATAACGTGTATCTTCACAATAAGAACATGAGAGAAATTCGTCGAACGACACACGTAGCAATTAGTTACCAGTGTGGGTAAAGTTAAAAACCGCTAAGATGACAGCCAACCCCAGAATAACCACAGAAACCAATGACTTATGTTCTTGCACCTTGGTTTTTTGCAGTCGAGACGGTCAAGTGATGAGTCAACGAGGTGTGGTGAACTGAAAGGAAGACAGAAACACCCAAGACGCCATCTTCTACCAAAACCTACTACAACTAGAATGTTTATTCGATGAGGTAACGACGCATGTGAGCCTTTGGCAAAGTAAAGAACCACTTGGGAAGGCAAAAAAGGTCTCCTTTAAAAAGGAGAAACTCATTTAATTGAGGCCAAGTCACCTGTTAGAATCATTTCGGTGCATGGGTATCTCCAAAACATTTACCTCAGTTAGAGGGACTGACGATCTACGGTTACCGGGATTGAGCGCTTCGAATTTTTGTTCATAGAATTACCTGCCATTACAAGTAGACTGAGAGGTAGATACCTGGAGGAAGTAAGGGACCGATAGTTACGTAAATGAATATAATTTGCTCCGTTAAACACAGAAGTGTATAGTTTCAGTTAGAATAGTTCAACATTTTAACGAACGCGCTTCACATTAACTAATCCGAATCTTAGTTCAAACGTGGTATCCCTAGGTGACTTGGGCACTGGAAGCAACACGATGAAGTTAAACTACGTTTGTGATAGGATGGCATATTCACGCATAACCAGATATTGATTGCATCACATGGTTACTTCAGTTCCAAAATTCTATTTATTTTTATTCCTTGACAGAAGTTTGTCCATTTGTAGTATACTGATTGTTAGTGTCTATGTTATAGGCCTTTTTGTGTAGTTTCTGGATAGTTTTGTGAACTCTTGGTACTGTAGGCCGAACTGCCTAAGACCAAAATGCATTCCTCGGCCGAGATGCCCGGGGAGTAGATGTTTATGGGCCGAGATATCCAGGACCGAAGTATCCGGAGGGAGCTGTCTAGGATTCATAATACACATTCTTCGCTGTGTGGTTTAGTAGGAGAAGTGGAGTTTATCGACTCTCATGTAGTGTGAAGAAGTAATTTGATGTTCGCACTTCTCTATTGCTGTCTGCAGCTTAACCCGTAGACTCCTTCGCCAAATAACCCGAAAGCTAGATAAAAATCTGGTGGTTTCATTTTGAGATGTGGATATGAATGGCGGACTTGAAATAATGTTTACTCTCACGGATAAGGTTTTTCTTAGATTATCACGTTGACTGGTCTTTGAATGTTGGTATCAGTCTTTATCCGAAAAAAATGGTCCGAATGTTCGCACAAAGTAGCGCACTCATAGAGACCCGTTGTTGATAGTAGCTTAGTGATTGAAAATCTCTCCCCTGGTAGAACTCAGCAGTTGAAACAATCAACAACCCGTGACGGCGTATAAACCCATTATCCTTTAGGCCACCAGATTGTCGTCAGTTGGAATAACATGAAGAAGCTGTTCACATCCAGCGACCGATCAGTGTACGAAGTAATAAAAGTGTTTTGACATGAAATAACTTGATGGATGATGGCAAACGTTGTGTGGTCTGGTGGGTTTGGTAACATATCTAGGAGACTTATTCGACTGTATTTCAGTCACCTGATTAGAGGAACGTACTTCGAAAAAGCACTGGAAAAATCCGTCAACTCCGGTGGTCCAAAATTTTTCAGATATTCTGTAAGTATGGATGACTTGGAGCTTCACAGTTTGATGTTAGTCACACATTTATCATCCATTTGTGTGTGTGTCTAGTGTAACGTCTTAGCTTAGTTTGATTGCTCCACGAGTGTGCAGCCCTTGATCAGGAACCTGAAATTGGTGATAGACGGCTTTTATCTGAACGACCTACGCAACCATCCGGCCTATTCTCAGGTTTGCTGATCATAAATCATATTTTTCTACCATCCAGACCCTAACAGTTGCTTAATTGTTGGTCTGTTGGCCAAGCTTGGCAGTTGGATTGTAAACGTTTCATCACCAATTGCTGGATTTTGGTAGCTGCCTCTAATTTGGTTATGCTCTAGCTCCCGGTGGCGGTGGAATGGTTATCCTTGTTTCTTGTTGTTATAGCTTATTACGCCTGACCACTAGTAGCCACCAATTAATTTTGCGCTCTTCAAGCGGCTGGAAGAGTAACTGAATTCAGAATGCATTTTCATGAGCATTTTCGAGATTCAGGCGAACTCCCGGAATCGCTCCGTATTTTTGATTGTACGTTTTTTGCTTTCAAATGGCACTTCAAAGACAGTATTTTCATACCAACAGCCCGGAATGTTCGGTTCACAGAAATTTCACTTAAATGACAAGTTGTTCCCAAGACTTCGGCTTTGGAAATTTTAGTGCACGAATCCAACTGTAGGACTACTCCAAAAAGGTTATATAATTGTGCGGCTAATGAGTAGAAGTGTGAAAGCTGGCATTTCAAATGAAGGGTAGAAATCCCCTATTTGGCCAAGCGTTCACACCAGTTAATTAGAAGAATAATGACGCCCTCACACTCACAGATTTGAAGAATGAGAAAACAAACTGAACGGGCTCTTCCATCTTCAATTTTCCAGTTGTTTCTGTTGAGTATCCAAGGGAATAATTCTCACTGGCCGGTGAAAGCGTGGTCCTGAAACCCCCAAAGAAGCGATCGCACGTCTTCACCATCCACGCTCACAACATGCTCTTCTCAGTTAGGAGGGTAGGCCTCGGGTGACGAAGTTTTTAGGAATATGATAGTATTTTGAGTTCAACACATCGTTCCTTCTGATATAATGAAAGGCACCATGTTGGGTGTCTTGCTGACAGAACTGCTTGTGCCGCAAAGGTTCCACAGGATGTTCGACAATGTATTTCTCTGTGAATAAACCAGCACGCCAGATAACATGTGCCAACTCGTAATCTTGAGTATGAAATCACAAATTCGCATTCCAGTCGTCTAAGCTAAGACATTTTCAGGTTACAGGTCAGATGGGAAACAAGTTGATGGTCACAAATGATTTCATGCCCTTTGTGAATTTGAGTAATGTTTACATGCGGGGTACATGGTGTTCTGTTGCGTATAGACCACTATCAACTGGCTAGCGGCCGCTTCTAGGCAAGCAGCATACTGACATAGAAAGCTTGATGTCGACAAACACAAACTTAGAATAATAAAATTCCGATTCCAAAAAAACGGAATCCAAACAACCCAATACCCTTACCCCACATCAAAGGCCTTAGTTAAAGGACGCAAAAGTGGACTTTGTCTGATGATGGCCTTCCAGGCGAGAGATTGGCTTTCTCACTGACTGGGCTCTACTCCCGCCTTTTTTGTGATTCTGTTTCATAACATCTCAATTACCCACTGTGCCACGGTTGAAACTGTACAGGTTTATTGCTACGTATTTATCTGGTGGTGATTTCTCTCCTTGCAAACAACTTGCGAATTTTGCGGTTTTCTGGAGGGCCACTGCGACAAAACTGTCAGTTAATACTGTTCCAAGCATCACGTCATTATCGGCCTTTTTTAGAAAGAACATCATGTTCTTTAAGTAGATATTGTAGTGCACCAGACCACGCACGAGCACCTATCAAAGACAGCCCTGTTGTGAGTCCCTGTAGGTGGTATTCATCAGAAGAAAAGTCTTCCTGCACTTTCCGCTCTGCAGCTCCACTTGACAGGTTGGATCTTACACGTTAGGTCTTCTTCTAGGAACTCCTTCAAAAAACCGACTGAAAGTGTTTTCTTCTGTGAGTCGATATTTTTTCAAAGGGAGGCGCCTTAAGAAATCGAACGAACACTGTATTTTCCCTGGAGTCGTAATGGTACATTATATCTTGTAGAAGACACTTAAAAAGCTAGTTCCATCAAAGAAATGAATACGTCACATCGGTCAGTCTGCTGACCAACCAATATTTGGTATAACAGTGAATCGAGAAGCCACAGTTGCTCATTGGCGATAGTCTAGGACATTCGTTGCTAAGTTTGCCTCGCACACGGATTTATACCCTGGAAGGACCACACTAAGAACTCTGAGAGGAAGTTTACAAATGAAATACGGTTTATTGGCCAACAAAGATCTCTTACGATGGTTAGCCTTTCCTCAGGATGGTAGTCCGGAGCGGAACAGCTAAAATTGCGTGAAAATGATCACAGCCCCTGAAGACCACTGCATCACAGAAACCCAAACTACAACATCGTTTGAGGGCTCGAGATAGCTCAGTATTTGATGTGTGAACTTACTGACCAGAAGGTCCATGGTTCGAACCGAACCGGAGAACCTTGGCTGGCCCTGTCTAGGCTTGGGCAACCTGGCACTACCTCAGCCCTCAGGCTTCCTTCGGGTTGCATGGCAGCTAGGCACCGAAGGGGTGTTACAGCTGTATGATTATTTATTTATTACTAGTTACACCGTTTGCTGATGACACACATCACTGTCATCACCTGTCAAACACCTTATACAATTCTGTAGACATCACAAAGCCTTACCGGTGAATTTGTTCTTCTGTGAATGAAAACCCTCAGTAGAGAACACCTCGCACACGTGGACACTTTCGCTTGATTACCTGAAGATTTTCCAATGATTACAATCCTCTCAGAAAATCTTCCCTTCCAACGTGGACTAGTTTTGGTCGGAACTTTCACGCGGTCTCTCCAAAGTTTGACAGATCGATTTAGGCTGGCACCGCAAAATCTGCCACAAGCCATCCAAACAGGATGGCAATCCATCATATAAGAAACACTGTTGAACTTTTTGCGGAATATAGGTAGCTCGGGTTCGCCGATTGCTTGTCGGTTTGTTCGCTGAGCATGGCAGTTGGATTGCAAACGTTCCATCTCCAACCACGTTGACATCATCACTCAGCCTCGCACTGACGATGTTACCCCGACTGGTGATGAAACGTTAGCAATCCAACTGTCAAGCATGGCAAACAAACCAAAAACCAATAAGAAGCAATCTTTAAAAAACATCATATTTTGTGTTTTCAAAGACTGCTTCAGAGACTCTTTTTAAAGCTGATCTTTTGTGAATGATGATGACGGCATGAGTGAATTGGCATGCTGCTATAATGAAGTAATACTTTTGTAAGTTTGACTATAGCCATAAAGACGGACCATTATGGTGTTGCAGGACAGTTTGTATTCGAAATGTGCGTGCTCATTTTACACTCTGCAGCCTGATATAATCTAGCGCAAAAATGTAATTGTGATAAAGCCACGCCAGCACTACAAAACAATGTGTATATGTGCATTTTTCTGACATATTTGAGAAAGTAAAAATATGTACAGTTGAATCACATACGATCTTCGATTCAACCGAGTTTGTAGCTTCCCAAGCCTTTACCATCGAGACGATGTTCGTGGAAGATTGTTGCCGCGCGGGCATTACGAATGAGGGTCATAACAGTAGTTCACTGGCTTTCGCGTACATTTATTTGCCATCAAAATTCGAGGCAAATCCGTTGTCGTCAGCTCGCGCTGTCATAGAGGGTGTTCACTGTCAAGGGAGGCTACCACTTTCCCACCTAAGACTGATTGAGCAGTATCCCCCGAGTACTTTTTGTTCAGAAGGATTGACGTATTTGTCGACAATCGAGAAAGATGGATAACTTAATAGGTAGATGAGCGGTTTGGGGGCATACGAAGATTTAATTATCCAAACACTCACTCAGAGGTTCATTTGATGGACATAAATAACGAAAAAGTTGATTGTGTTGTCAACTGTTGTTTTCCTGGAAAGACGGTTGTTGGGGGAGAACAATTTCCGGAAAGGACTACTTCTATCTGACTGCTAGAAGCACACTTTGAAAGTAAAACTCCTTTGAAGAACAGACTAGTTTTCTTGGTACTTTGAGATTGTCACCTCAGAGCGAAGCAACTTTGCTTGGTACAAAGTTCTGTCTAAGAGTTGCCCAATACCATGATGTTCTACCTACTTCTGAATACTAACCATCAAATACATTCAGTAAATAATATTGTGATAAGAACTCGAAGTTCTTCTCTGTAGTCACCATTATATCTTATAATGGCAACAAAAAGTGACCTTCTGTTTCCAAGTAACACTTAATGAAGATGCACAAGCTTGAAGAGTCCACAAAATTGCTCAATTAATTAATGTACTCTACTCCAGCCAGGGAGGCTTTCAGATGCTGCACATGTGACATGTATCAATTATATGATATAAAAGAGGAGGGGATTTGCACGATTCTGAATGAAAACCCAAATACACACGGAACACATGTAAAGATAAACACTCTTCCGGGACTCGAACCAGTGGCCTCTCGCCTGCAGGAAAAGTGCTGCATCAACTGATCTCTGCAGACGGCTTCAGACCGCGCACATGCACTGTACTTGAGCGTTTCAGCACTTTTGTGCAACAGTCATATTTTGATGTCCACAACCTCAACAGTTGTGTAGCGAACAAAACTCTACTCAAAGACCAGAACGCATTCCGTTGCGTAGGTTAGTTAACATCGATGTACCCTGGAAAATACATTCGGATGAACAGAAGCGTTCTGACGTGCCGAATTAGAACAAAATGTTTACAGTTTAATTTACGGTATCGTAAGCCTTTTAAATATTTCCTTCTAATTTAACGATGTCCGTTAACCCGGTATTTTTCAAGATCTGCGGGACAGGGAAACCATCTGCTGCATGCGTCTGTGTGTCATCAGTTAGGGCCAGTGCAATGTTTATTTTGATGTCAGCGGTTCTTGTTTCATGACTGATGAAAACACACAGACGTAATGGTTTTGTGAATGTCACAGTGTACATATTTGTTCATGGACGCCACTGGACTGAAAAGTGAATGACCTCCGTCGCTAATAAACCCTATGAAAAAGTTCGAATCTGTCACCGTCTGTTTTACTTCATCATCTTCATTGTATTAGGAGGTGGACTTTAATCTCAGCTCGGATGGTAAATCGCTAATGAGTTGTTCTTATTGATATATCTGATTGCACGATAGACAAATAATTGGACCGGGAAGTGAACTGCCGGTGAATCGGAAGGTGTACTATTCTATCTGAGGACCCGAACAACGTCGTTATAAAGCAGTGACCCACAGGGCTGGTACCCGTGTTTGGGGGCTGCAGCAGTCGTTACTTAGAATGGAGGAGACAACGAAATATCGTGATTCGGTCGTCGGATTCACTTCTGAGTCCGAAGACTACTGATTTGAGGAAAAGAATTTAATGTCCATAGTTCCGAGCCAACCAGATCCAGTTCGGGTCGGTTAAACACTTTAGCAAATATGCACCCTTGTCAAAATATGTCCCACGTTTCCCAAATACAATTCGCTTCATAACCAACAACCCAGTCGGTTAAAAAGTTCCAACCCAAGTAAATGACTTCTATTTTACCCTTTTGATACAACTGAGGAAGTGTATGCGACCAAGAGTGTCGTTTTGGTTTGGTTTATTCTACAATGGAATCACCAGTAATATCAGTAGTATCATGCATTTTGGAGGCTGTGGTGACACATCATCTTAACGTGTTCTTACTGCCACAACATCGATCCCATAGGTGAACGTGCTTGTGTTTGCGAAATTTAAAAAAAAACTAGTCTTTGATTTTGTAAGTACAGTGGTAAAGCATAGAATGAAACCCTTTAAAAACTAATCCGTTATTAAATAAATGAGCGGTTGTCGCTAAAGCTCCTCGTAACGTGCTCAACCGCAGCACCAGGTTGAATCAGCCCCTTAAATAAAAAAACTAACAAGAGAGTCGAACAGGAAAATGACACGCACAAGTGGCTTCCTTTCGTTCACCCTTGGGGTACAATCAGTCCGGTCTAAATGATAATTTAGTGACTTGATAATCATTTTGCCAGTAGTTATTAGCCCACTTTGGAATTCACAAGAAGACGTTAGATTATATGGTACCCGACAATGTTGTTGCAGTGAAAATTTATCAGCACTGATTAAAGTTGGTCAGGTTTGAATAGTAATCTTCCTTATCGATAACCTGAATAAAGGAATAAGCTAAACGGTTTCCCAAACCATTATCTGAAAATAACTCTGAGCATGTGGGAAGACACAATGATAAGGAGATTAACTCTGTTCCCAGATGTGGGCCAACCGATCAATTGGTGTGATAGTAGCTTCCCTTGGCCTCATTGTACACGCCGGCATTTGCTCTTCGCCATCACCAATAGGTCATATTTGGGGACTGCGTGCTCTCAAAACCAAGCCAGTCGGATTTCACGGTGATCTATTCCTCTCCTAATTGGCAGCCCCCTGTCACCAGAGCGGAGCGTTTGCATGATGTCCTCACTTGGTCGTTCTTCCATCGATGTATTTCATTACAGATGTACTTGTTAAATCAATTGCAACTATTATTCAAACGATCGTATAGCTGCGGTCAACAAAAAAGACGAGTACTTTTCATGTCTACATGTACCTGAGTGTACGATTGTCGAGAATACAGTGAAAGCAGTTTTACAATTCGTAATGTCCCACTTCGGTGACCATATGCACAGACATAAACACAAACGCATATTTGAATCAGTGTAGTACATCAGTTCGCCTGTAGTTGCGGTGGAACATACGTCAGCAGAACTGGCATAAGACTTGGAACGTGGGCATAAGATCATCTGCCTAATCGATTTCTGGGTCTGGTAAACCACTTCCAGTCTGTCGACAGTGAAATCGATTCTCAGGTCAGGTCCTCAACCATGAGACATGCTCCAGATACGGTACAGGGGTAAGCTTCAATCATCGTTCGAAGTCGTTACTAGGTATATCCAACCTAAGCAACTGGAGCTTCTTGAAAATGTCCATCAACGGGAACAAGTCCTTGTCGTGTGCAGAAAAAGTAACCTCCGAGTAACCTTGAGGTTACTCAAGATCTATCGGCTGAATTAATTAACAAGACATTTTTGACTC